>CM040628.1:58470225-58776173 GCA_022817965.1 Solanum lycopersicoides | reverse complement strand
TGAATAAGGTATAGGCTAATCAAAGTAACTTGAGAGGTTGCTATAGCTTAGGTAGGGTATAGGGACTCTATACGCCTTGCACTAGTTTTCCTTGATAGGAACTTTGAGAGGTCAATATTATATATGTAAAGAGATGGTATGAATGTAAATGGTTTGTATGTTGAATAACATGCTTATGAAATAATGTTGTTGTCTTTGCTTGAAGAAGGACGTATTATGATATGAAGAGTATGTTGGTAAGCAAATTGCTAATTGTAGTCTTGGTAGGTTACTTGATTGAGTAGGAGACATGGTAATTTTACTTGATCATTGCACTTGTGACTTATTGAGGTTATCATTAGTATACTTTGCTTTGCTATGGTTTAATTGCATATGTAGTCTATTATGTTTTCATAAATGTCCCTTTTTAAATATATTTGATTGTAATTGTATATGAGATTCCATACTTAGTACATGTGGAGTACTAATCCCTTTTCTTTCCCTTTTCCCAAACATTTTAGGTTCGGGTCGTTGAGCTTGATCCAAATTGCTAGGAAGGAAGACTTGGGTATTTTGCCATCCAAGTGGTAGGTCCTCACTCTCTCGAGGACGTGGCCGATATCTCTCTTTTATGATGTGTAGTTACTATGATTCTATGTTGACTCTATTATTCTCTTGAGACGATGTAGTAGACAGCCTATATGCGGCTTCTTTCATTTGATGTAGGGCTATGCCCAACTTATTGTAATCGATAGATGGTTTATGAGATGAGACGGTTTTATGACTATTATTTTCTAAATATATAAGTGTATGAAATAAAAGTAGAAGACTAAGTAATCTTCGTATATGAACAAGTCTATGTATACTTGATATATATAATGATGTGTATGTAGAGGTCTATGTAAACCTCCGAGTAGTTTTAGATAAAAAGTTTTTAATTCTTTCTGATTTTTAGTCGATGAATGCTATGACGAAGCTAAGAGGCTTGTCTTAGTCCTCCGAGAGGACGACGACGCCGGTTACGTCTAGGGGGTAAACCCGGATGTGACAAACTTGGTATCAGAGCATGAGGTTGAATATCCTTGATGTTAACGTCTCTCTCTCAACCACGTTATTTAAGTTTGTATTCATATTGTGAAGCGCGCCACACTTATGAATAGGAACTTATTTGGTGATTAGGAATCAATTGTTGGAAATCCATATCGTGCCCCTAGAATGTACGTCGTATATGCTTTCGCCTGAACCTTGTGTTTTGGTTATAGGAGATGAATACTAGAAGAAATGCGGCTCGAAGACTTGAGAAGAGATGGCTGCTGCAGGAATTCCTCCGATGAACCTGCTCCTCCTCTTGAAGAGGTTGCTATTGATGACCAGGTTCCTGCAGATCCTCCACCGATGACAGAAGCTCAGATGAGAGCTATTATTGCTCAAATGGCTCAAGCCATGACTACTCAAGCTCAAGCCGCAACCGTGCAAGCCCAAGCTATGACTGCTCAAGCCAATAGGGATTTGGCACCTAGAGTCCATGAACAGACTATGGCCTCCAGACTTAGGGATTTCACTCGAATGAATCCTCCTGTCTTTTATGGGTCGAAGGTTGATGAAGACCCTCAGGAATTTATTGATGAGGTTCACAAGATTTTGTGTGCTATGGGGCTGTCATCTAGCGAGAATGCCGAGTTGGCCTCATACCAACTCAAGGATGTCGCTCAGATATGGTATGCGCAATGGAAGGACAACAGGCCACTTGGAAGTGGGTTAGTGACGTGGGAGTTATTCAAAGGGGCCTTCATTGATCGGTTCTTCCCTAGAGAGATGAGGGAAACGAAGGTGGTGGAATTCATCAATCTCCGCCAAGGAACGATGAGTGTTCATGAGTATTCTCTGAAATTTACTCAATTGGCCAAATATGCTCCGTCTTTGGTCTCCGACCCTAGAGACGAAATGAGTCGATATGTGACAGGTATATCGGACGACTTACAAGAGGAGTGTCAATCGGCTATGCTACATGATAACATGAATATTGGTCGTCTCATGGTGCATGCAAGAAGGGTAGAGGAGGCTAGAGCAAAAAGGAAGGATAAGGATAAGGACTCAAGAAGGACAAGGTCTTATGAGAGTGAAACTGCTAAAGATAGGTTGGGAATTCAAGACAGGCCTAGATTCAAGAAGAGGTTCTCAAACCACGTTCCATCCAAATTTCCCAAGACTAGGGATCCTAAAGCCCCTAGACCAAAAGTTGCAAAAGGAAAGGGTGGAAACTCATCTAATGAGAAGCCTACTTGTGTTAAGTGTGGGAAGGAGCACTATGGGAATGTTTGATCGGAACGGATTGCTTTAGTTGTGGGAAGAGTGATCACAGTTAGGGACTGCCTAACATAAGGAACCGAAAAGGAATGTGCAAAAGCAAGTGAGTGAGGCTCCTAAAAGAACCGTTTTTATGCTCTTCGTACGAGAGATGACCAAGAGGCCTCTCCCGATGTGGTGACTGGTATGTTACAAATCTTTGCCATTGATGTGTATGCATTACTTGATCCGGGTGCTACTTTGTCTTTCGTTACTCCTTAGTAGCTAAGAAGTTTAGTACATTACCCGATGTTTTGCATGAACCTATTTTGGTGTCTACTCCGGTGGTGAATCAGTGGTAGCAAAAAGGGTCTATCGAAATTGTCCTATTTCAATGCCTCATAGAGTTTCTCATATTGATCTAGTTGAGCTAGACATGTTTGATTTTGATGTCATATTAGGTATGGACTGGTTGCATGCTAGTTTCGCTTCCATCAATTGTAGGACCAAAATTGTGAGGTTTTGTTTCCCAAATGAACCCGTTATAGAGTGGAAGGGTGGAAATTCTCTTCCTAGAGGTCGTTTCATAACATGCCTAAAGGCGTGTAAAATGATCTCGAAGGGGTGTCTCTACCATATTGTGAGAGTCCAAGAAGTGGATTCCGAAGTTCCTCCTATAGAGTCAGTCCCCGTGGTGAGTGAATTTACGGAGGTCTTTCCTGATGACCTTCCTGGCATTCCTCCCGAACGGGAAATCGATTTCGGTATCGATTTGCTACCGGAAACAAATCCTATCTCTATTCCTCCTTATAGAATGGCTCCGGCCGAGTTAAAGGAATTGAAGGCACAACTTAAAGATTTGCTAGACAAGGGCTTTATAAGGCCTAGCATTTCTCCATGGGGTGCTCCGGTCTTGTTCGTGAAAAAGAAGGATGGGTCCTTGAGGATGTGTATTGACTACCGACAACTCAACAAGGTTACCATCAAGAACAAGTATCCTCTTCCTCGGATTGATGATTTATTTGATCAACTCCAAGGAGCGAGTTACTTCTCAAAGATTGATTTGAGGTCAGGGTACCACCAGCTTAGGGTGAGAAATGAAGATATTCCAAAGACAGCTTTTCGGACTCGATATGGGCATTATGAGTTCGTGGTTATGTCCTTTGGTCTCACAAATGCTCCGGCGGCGTTTATGGATCTGATGAACAGGGTGTTTCGAAATTACCTTGATTCATTCGTTATTGTATTTATCGATGATATCTTGGTATATTCGAAAAATGAGGTTGACCACATGGATCATCTAAGGGTAGTATTGCAAACCCTTAGGGAACATAAATTGTTCGCCAAGTATAGCAAGTGCGAGTTTTGGCTGAGGTCGGTGGCATTTCTTGGGCACATCATCTCTAGTGAGGGAGTTGAGGTAGACCCAAGGAAGACAGATGCGGTAAGAAACTGGCCTAGACCCTTGACCCCAACTGACATTAGGAGTTTCTTGGGTCTAGCGGGTTATTATCGAAGGTTCGTAGAAGGCTTTTCATCCATTGCATCTCCTTTGACTTCATTGACTCAAAAAGGTAAAAAGTTTGAATGGTCAGAGGCATGCGAGAAGAGTTTTCAATTATTGAAGGATAGGCTTACTTCCGCTCCGGTGTTAACCTTACCGGAAGGATCAAAAGGGTTCATTGTGTATTGTGATGCATCCCGCGTAGGTTTGGGGTGTGTGCTTATGCAAAATGGGAAGGTGATTGCCTATGCTTCGCGGCAACTTAAGGTGCATGAGAGAAATTATCCTACTCATGACCTTGAGTTAGCGGCCGTGGTGTTTTCTTTAAAAATATGGAGACACTACTTGTATGGTGTTCATGTGGATGTCTTCACTGATCATAAGAGCCTTCAATATGTGTTTACCCAAAAAGATTTGAATCTTCGACAAAGAAGGTGGTTAGAGTTGTTGAAAGATTATGATATGAGTGTCCTATATCATCCCGGCAAGGCAAATGTGGTGGCGGATGCTTTAAGCCATATGACTATGGGTAGTGTGTCTCATATCGAAGAAAACAAGAAAGATCTAGTAAAAGATGTTCATCGTTTGACTAGATTGGGAGTGCGATTGGTGAGTTCGCTAAATGGAGGTGCCACGGTTCATCATAGCTCCGAGTCATCATTGGTGGTTGAGGTGAAGTCCAAACAACACCTTGATCAACTATTGATGGAGTTAAAGGAATCGGTTCTTTGCAAGACGAACGAGTCATTCTCCTTAGGAGAAGACAGTGTATTGAGGTATCAAGGGAGGTTGTGTGTTCCTGATGTGGATGGATTGAGGGATCGGATCCTTGATGAAGCCCATGGATCCCACTATTCCATCCATCCCGGTTCTACAAAGATGTATCATGACCTTCGAGAAATATATTGGTGGGAAGGTTTGAAGAGGGATATAGCGGAATTTGTTGCTAAATGTCCGAATTGTCAACAAGTGAAGGCGGAACATCAAAAGCCGGGTGGCTTACTACAGGAGATCCAAATTCCTACTTGGAAGTGAGAAGACATTAATATGGATTTCGTAGTAGGGTTGCCTCGGACTCAAAAGTCATTTGATTCTATATGGGTGATTGTTGATAGATTGACTAAGTCCGCTCACTTTATCCCCGTCAAATCTACGTATTCGGCGGAAGATTATGCGAAGATTTTCATAGATGAGATTGTGTGTCGTCATGGTATTCCGTTATCCATCATTTCGGATAGAGGTGCACAATTCACATCTAGATTTTGGAATTCGTTTCAAAAAGGTTTGGGTACTAAAGTAAAATTAAGTACCGCCTTCCATCCTCAAACGGATTGTCAAGCGGAACGCACGATTCAAAATCTTGAGGATATGCTTAGAGCTTGCATCATTGATTTTAAAGGGAGTTGGGATAAGCATTTGCCGTTGGTGGAGTTTGCATATAATAATAGTTTCCATTCGTCCATCTCCAGGGCTCCCTATGAAGCCTTGTATGGAAGGAGGTGTAGGTCTCCTATAGGATGGTTTGAAGTAGGTGAGTCATCGATATTCGGTCCCGACTTGATTTACAAGACATTGGAGAATGTACATATCATAAGAAATAGGTTGCAAACAGCCTATAGTCGACAAAAGTCCTATGCCGATAATAGAAGAAGGGACTTGGAGTTTGAAGAGGGTGATAAGGTGTATTTGAAAATTTCACCTATGAAGGGAGTGGTAAGATTTGGCAAGAAAGGGAAGTTGAGCCCTCGATATCTAGGCCCTTATGAGATTTTGGAAAGGGTTGGTAATGTTGCCTATCGTTTAAGATTACCTGATGAGCTAGCTTTGGTTCATCCGGGTTTCCATGTCTCCATGTTGAAGAAGTGTGTCGGGAATCCCGAGTCTATTCTTCCTCTTGAAGGCCTCGGAGTCAAGGATAACCTCTCTTATGAGGAGGTTCCGGTTCAAATCCTTGATAGGCAAGTGAAAAGGTTGAGGAACAAAGAGGTGGTTTCCGTAAAGGTGCTATGGAGGAACCACCTAGTCGAGGGTGCAACATGGGAGGCGGAGGCCGACATGAAAACCCGTTATCCTCATCTTTTTGATGTTTAAGGTTAGCATCTCTCTCTAATGATATAAATACGATAGATATTGTGAATCCTTGTCGTTTTTGTGAAACTTTGCAAAACTCCTAGTTTTGGAGACTTCTAAAATGGAGTCACTTTAAGGTGACCTTAGATAAATTTGGAAGTTTTTTTGCTTCTTGCATAATTGAGTCAATTTTTGTGATTTAGGTATGGTTAATCCTTGCTGATATTGTATTTAGTATATTGATAAAATGAACTTTGTACTAATTGATTTGTGTGATAAATAATTGAGCTCATGCCTATATGAAAAGGAGAAAAACCTCATGAGGAAATGTTGAGATCATGTATGGTAAATTGATGTTTGAAGTATTTTTATGAAATAATATAGTTCATGCTAACTAAATATTGTGAATTGGTTGAGCTGCTAGTCTTGAGTCTACTCCCACATTTTAAGAGTGTTTGGTGTCATTCAGAGACGAATGTTCCTAAGGGGGGGATAATGTAACATTTTGAAATACCGAGGTCATGTGATAAGACTTAAATGGTCTCCTTAGGATCTAAACCAGTGTTCCTAGCCAATTAGGCATATTTGGAGTCTTTGAAGTGGTGTTGGAACCGAAACTCTTAAACGTCCGGCAAATTGGTTCATAAGAGGGCTAGAGTGTCCTTTTGATATAACCAAGTTAAAGAGTCGGAATTTGGTAAACAGTTGTAACCATAGGTGTAAAATATTGTGTGGGATGGTATCATGCTGGAAAAGTCAGGGTACGACTCCCCAAGGACCAAACAAGGACCCTCGAGGAGGACCCTTGAAGCAGCAGGGCATGACGGACCCCATGGTGGGGCGTCACAGGCGCGACGGAGCGTCGATGCCTCCGTCATGCCAGCCTTAGCGCTTGGGAAGAAAGCCTCCGCCTGCACAAGTCTCTGACAAGCGTGACGGATGTGCAGGACGGAGGGAAGCCAGTCCGTCACGGCCACGACGGTCCGTCGTCGTGGAACCGTCGTGCGCTTGGGGAGAAAGCCTCCACCTGCACAAGTCTCTGACCAACGTGATGGATGTGCAGGACGGAGGGATGTCAGTCCGTCACGCCCACGACGGACCGTCGTCGGGGATCCGTCGTGGAATGTATGTGACAGTTTCGGAAAAGTTAGTTTTTAGTTAGTTAATTAATTAAGTGACTTAGGGGTAATTAGGGGTTTAAGAGAGACTAATTAAGTGACTTAAGACCTACTATAAATACCCAACCTCATTAGCCTAATCATTCTCTCAAAAACAAAACTCTCTTCCTTCTCTCTACTTTCTCTCTCTATTGAAAGACTCCATTGGAGATCAACTTGGGGAGATCTTTGGGGGATGGATTAGCACGAAATTCACCATCAAAACGTCATCAAACCTTAAGGTATGGGATCTAATTCACCTTTGAGATTCTTTCCTCAAAGGGTTCCCTCAAAGCTTTTTCCAAAAAGTTGAGTTTCTATTGGGTTTCATCCAAATCCGAATTTGATCATGTGAATTGAGTTAATTAGGTATTCTTTGGGTTAGAATGAATAGATTATCATGAATTGTAACTTGATTATGGTTAATTGATGTAGTTTGATCTAGATTGTGGGCGATGACCCCTAACCCTTAACCCTAAATGTAGAATTGATATGGATTAGGTTGAGTTTGATAGAATTGATCTCCTAATTAGTTAAATGGTCTTTAGTGATTGTCATTGCATTGATTATGGGTCTATTATGATGAATTGAAGTTCTTCACACTTATGTTCTTGAATATTGAATCTAAGTTAAGAAAATACACTTGAGATCATGTTACTAAGCTTTGACGTAGTATTGCTTCATAGTATAGTGCTTCCCTTTGATTAGTTCTCGTGAATTGTTATTGAATTACATTGATGTGATGATCTAAGATTGGTTGATCTATGGGTTGATGGTAAGGCCCTTTATTGATGGATTATGGAGGAGTATGGGTAAGTCTTGATGATCCTAGCCTTTACTTCAAATTATGGTTAATTGTCATCAAGTGATAATGTTATGTTGAAGTATGCTTTGATTGATGTGATAAGTTGATATGATACATGAATTGATATGCTTAGGTTGGTTGTGAGGTTGCTAGGTGTAATGTAATATAGGGAAGTTGTACGATGTGCCCTATTATGATGAGATGTATGAGGGTTGACTTCACCTATATGAATTGTTAATGAAAGGACTAATTCTCATACAATTCTTATTGAGCTATAATGATGATTATACGAGGGATTGACCCTCCTATCTAATTAAATCGAGAAAATTAATAAAGATTAAAGATTTCTTTAAATGGGGACTTAGCTTAGCACCGAGCGAACTTGACAATGGGAGGTGATGACTTGTCCCTAGAAAGGAAAGATTCATCCTAGAAGTTGCCCATGTGACGATAACTCCCATGTATGAGGGATGTGTCACTTTAAGGGATTCCCATGAGGAGCGGCCCATATTACCAAATGGTATAAATAGGGATATCTACCTCTTAGTTCTTGAACTATGTTGCCACCATAGGATACTAGCTAGTGGATCCACCTAGATAGCTATGTTTACATTAGGTTCTACTTGGCCGGTAGACCACCTTCCATCGGTGTAAGGTTTCATAACACCGGATTCCACATTCGATTATGTGGTCTATGTCGGTTAAGGCAAATGTTCCCTAAACTAAAATGAATGAATAAGGTATAGGCTAATCAAAGTAACTTGAGAGGTTGGCTATAGCTTAGGTAGGGGTATGGGACTCTACCTACGCCTTGCACTAGTTTGCCTTGATAGGAACTTTGAGAGGTCAATATTATATATGTAAAGAGATGGTATGATATAAATGGTTTGTATGTTGAATAACATGCTTATGAATATAATGTTGTTGTCTTTGCTTGAAGAAGGACGTATTATGATATGAAGAGTATGTTGGTAAGCAAATTGCTAATTGTAGTCTTGGTAGGTTACTTGATTGAGTAGGAGACATGGTAATTTTACTTGATCATTGCACTTGTGACTTATTGAAGATTATCATTAGTATACTTTGCTTTGCTATGGTTTAATTGCATATGTAGTCTATTATGTTTTCATAAATGTCCCTTTTTAAATATATTGATTGATAATTGTATATGAGATTCCATACTTAGTACATGTGGAGTACTAATCCCTTTTCTTCCCCTTTTCCCAAACATTTTAGGTTCGGGTCGTTGAGCTTGATCCAAATTGCTAGGAAGGAAGACTTGGGTATTTTGCCATCCAAGTGGTAGGTCCTCACTCTCTCGAGGACGTGGCCGATATCTCTCTTTTATGATGTGTAGTTACTATGATTCTATGTTGACTCTATTATTCTCTTGAGACGAGGTAGTAGACATCCTATATGCGGCTTCTTTCATTTGATGTAGGGCTATGCCCAAGACTTATTGTAATCGATAGATGGTTTATGAGATGAGACGGTTTTATGACTATTATTTTCTAAATATATAAGTGTATGAAATAAAAGTAGAAGACTAAGTAATCTTCGTATATGAACAAGTCTATGTATACTTGATATATATAATGATGTGTATGTAGAGGTCTATGTAAACCTCCGAGTAGTTTTAGATAAAAAGTTTTTAATTCTTTCTGATTTTTAGTCGATGAATGCTATGACGAAGCTAAGAGGTTTGTCTTAGTCCTCCGAGAGGACGATGACGCCGGTTACGTCTAGGGGGTAAACCCGGATGTGACAGTCAGCATCTAGATCCTGTGTTGATGGAGCTGAAGGACTCATTGCTGATGAAGATGAATGAGTCTTTTGCTTTGGGAGGTGATGGCATACTTAGGTATCAGGACAGGCTGTGTGTACCAGATGTGGATGATTTGCCGACCAGGATTGTTGCAGAGGCCCATGGTTCCAGATATTCCATACATCCAGGTTCCACCAAGATGTATCATGATCTTAAGCAGATTTATTGGTGGGATGGCATGAAGAAGGACATTGGAGAATATGTGGCCAAGTGTCCTAATTGTCAGCAGGTTAAGGCAGAGCATCTTAAGCCTGGCGGTCTGACTCAGATTATTGAGGTTCCGACTTGGAAGTAGGAGGCCATTAATATGGACTTCGTAGTTGGTCTTTCGAGGACTAGGAGGCAGCATGACTCCATATGGGTTATTGTGGACAGATTGACTAAGTCTTCCCACTTTATCCCTGTGAAGTCTACTTACAGAGCAGAGGATTATGCGAGACTCTATATTGATGAGATTGTGAGATGGCACGGGATTCCTTGTCTATCATTTCAGATAGAGGAGCTCAGTTTACTTCACATTTCTGGAGGCACGCAGGTAAAGCTTAGTACCGCCTTTCATCCTCAGAAAGATGGGCAGGCAAGCGCACCATTCAGACATTGGAGGACATGTTGAGAGCGTGTGTGATTGACTTTAGAGGTAGCTGGGATGACCATCTGCCTTTGATAGAGTTCTCGTATAATAATAGCTATCACTCCAGCATTGGGATGGCACCGTTTGAGGCACTGTATGGTAGGAGGTGTAGATCTCCAGTTGGGTGGTTCGAGGTTGGAGAGTCATCCATTTTGGGTCCAGAGATCATTCATGAGGCGTTAGAAAAGGTCAGAGTGATTAGGGATAGGTTGTCTACTGCTTACAGCCGACAGAAGTCATATGCACACAACAGAAAGCGGCCCTTAAAATTTGATGTTGGTGACCAGGTTTACTTGAAGATATCACCTATGAAAGGGGTGATGAGATTTGGTAGAAAAGGGAAGCTGAGTCCGAGGTATGTTGGTCCATATGAGATCCTACAGCGTGTGGGTGAGGTGGCCTATGAGTTAGCATTGCCTGCGGAGCTAGCTTCTGTTCATCCAGTCTTTCATGTTTCTATGTTGAAGAAGTGCCTAGGTGATCCATCATCGATTCTACCCGTGGAAGGTTTGGGGGTTGATGAAGACTTGTCTTATGAGGAGGTACCTGTTGAGATCTTAGACAGACAGGTCAAGCGGCTGAGGAACAAGGAGATTACCACATTGAAGGTATTGTGGAGAAATCATATTGTTGAGGGTGCTACGTGGGAGGCTGAGGCCGACATGAGATCCCGCTACCCTCATCTTATCAGCTCTTGAGGTTAGACTTCCTACTCTTAAGTCTATGTTTCCTTATCTCTCCATATTTTATTGCTATTGCTTGACTGTGCATAGTGATTATGTTTTGATCTGACTGACATTACGATATATAAGTGGTAGTGTCATTCGGGGACGAATGTTCCTGGGGGGGGGGGCTAATGTAACAACCCTAAAAATTAATAAGATAAGAAATGCTTAAGGTGTCAAGAATGCTTGTGATTAGACAAAGGTTCACACGGATTGATACGCGTAGAACCAGACCTCAAAACCCTTACTACGGCCAAGCCAACTAACTTGGGGAGTTAGTTGACCTTGGAAAGGTTGGAACCAACCATGTGGGGCTCTCGAAAATGAAGATTTAATCGAAGGAGTCTTTACCGGACTTAAAAGGAGGAAATCTTAAGTTTTGAGGGTCCAGGGATAAAATGGTCTTTTCCAGGCCAAGGGTAATATCGTAATTACCCTAAGTAATTAATTAATTAATTAATTAATTAATTTAATTAAAGAACCGGTTTGGGTTGGGTCGACCTAAAGTGACCCATTTTTGCGAAATGGGGTCACCCGAGTTCGAGCCCCATTGGAAGCAACAAATTGATGATTTATTTATTATTTAAAATCTGATTTTTGTAAGGGCAAAATGTTCCTTTCATGTATAATTAATTAAATCAGGTTTTAAGTATTAAGGAGAGTCCTAAATTGACTAAGTCATCATCTAATGCTAAACAACTTCACACGTTTCACTCTCTCACGTCTATCATATTTTCACGTTCAACTCTCTTGTTTTCTCTCTGCCTAACAAACGTACAAGAACAAAAATTATATCAAGAGTTCTTCACACTTGAAGAACTCACATGAAATTTTAAGAAAAACAAAGTAACCAAAAACGTTAAGGCTAAGAAAAGTTGTCCGTCGAGTGGTGTGGACATTGAGGAGGCTTGGACTGATTTGGAGAGTGTTTTGGGCAGCAAGTTCAACGTTTGAACATCAATTAAGGTATGGGTTTCTTCTCTCTTGGTCCCTTTCCCAAGAGACCCCTTAAGATTCAAGATATTCATTTCGAAAACTAGGGTTGTTCCCCGTTGCATGTCCTTGTCACTAGCTCCCATTGAATTATAGGTTGGGTATGTTTGCTGGTACAAAGTAGGGATGAAATGTGTTTTCGTGATGTTTATTAAGTATGCATGTTCAAAATTATGTGAAAACAATGATGTGTGTGTGCAACGTGTGGCAGTGAATATACTCACTGTTGGAGGTGTGAAATAGCATGTTTAATCCTTGTATTTTAGGTGCAAAAGTTGTACACAATGTGATGTTCTTATGGGGTGTGAAGTTATTGATTTTGAGTGAAAAACTCTTGGCTAATGTAACTACTAAACTACACCTAATAATGCACTAAATGTTTCATGAAATGCCCTAGGAACTAACGTGAAAAGGTTGATGAAAGGAAATTAAAAATTATGAATAAATTTCCAGCTTGGTGTACTTTAGTTTCGGTCAAAAAGAAGGTTAGAATCTGGGTTTTTAATTGAAAATAAAATATGTGAGGTCAATGGGGATTCAATCCAAGACCTCACATGTGAAGGAATGCTAAAAACATAAAAGGTGGAAATGGGGTTAAGGGGAATCGAACCCGTGTAGCTACTGTAATTCACGAAAAAGAGATGAAAAATGGGGCTGGGGGAATCGAACTCGGGCTACTGGTTGGGAAAGGAGAGGGAAATAATTTAAGTAAATAAATGGGAGGCGTGGGAATCGAACCCACGACCTCCAGGCTGCGAATGAGAGAAGAGAAAATTAAAGTAAAAGAAGATGTGAGGCGTGGGAATCGAACCCACGACCTCAAGGCTGGAAAGGACAGGAGCGAAATAATTAAGAAAATAAAGTGAGGCTGTGGGGGCTCGATCCCACAACCTCACTGCCTAAAAGCCTAGTTAAGCAAATATTAATTAAAAATAAAAATAGGAGGCTGTGGGGGTTCGAACCCACAACCTCACAGCCTCAGCGAATATAAAATTTAAATAAAGAGGATGTAGGGGTTCGCACCCGTAACCTCCCAATGCCCAGCAAAAAATAAAGAGCAAAATAAAAGAGGCTGTGGGGGTTTGATCCCACAACCTCTTGGTTTAGGCGAAATTGGGCAACAAGATGATAATGAAAAATAAAAAGGGGTTGTGGGGGTTCGAACCCACAACTCTTCGGCCAAATTAAGAGGAAAACCAAGTAGAAAACTAAAGATACAATGTTAATGTTAGGGTTCAATCTAGATTCCCAATGTCATGGAGATTAAAAATAAAATCAATGAAAAATGTAAATGTTATCCAAGTGATTCGAACTTGGGTTTCCTTGCCCAAACTTCCGTATTGATACATAAGTCATACGTGAACAAAATATCCAAGAATAATGCCACCTACTTAGATCGAAATCAAGATCTTGGCATATATACAAGATACATAAGTCTTGTACTACATAATCTTAGGAATGTATGAATCACTTAACGAATTATGAATGAAGCCTCATGGCTTGTGTGTATAGAATCATAAGTCTAGCATATGTTTTGAAGAAGTGAACCTAAGATGTATGTAATGAAAGGATGTAACCCTAGAAGGGTTAAGTATGAGTGTAAAACACACTAAATGGCCTAGTGCATTGGTATACGATGAAATGATTATTATGTAATGAAATGACGAAACCCTAGAAGGGTTAAGTAAGAGTGTAAAACACACAAATGGCCAAATATATTGGCATATGATGAAATGAACATTCACGTAAAATGGGGTGAGTAATTATGAAGAGTAATGTGCTAATATTAATGAATGTGGTGACAACATGATATGAGGCTAATATAAAAGATGAGAACAATCTCAAATGAGCTTAAGTAAATGTTACCAAAACGTACTCACCTATGAGAGTGTAAAGCTAATGAAGAGACCAGTCTCTATGAACACTCTAATGAAAGTATTGAGATTAACACACTTCATACTAATGATGAGATGAGAAATCATCTAATGAGCTATGATGTCCTCATACCAGAAGCTAGCTTCCATGACGTATGAGTTGAATGTATTGGAACTTTATACTGAGCACCGATAGACTAGCTATGAGCGGTGATGCCTTCGTTCGAGAAGGGCGGAGGTTCACGTAACTCTCATGAGGTGAGACTGTCCGGCTTGCTGGGTATGGGTCTCCTTATATCTCCTGGTCTTCGAACCTATACTGCCAATATAGGGATCGGGCGGGGTTAAATTCCCATGTACGCTAGCATGTTTTGGGTCACTTTGGCTGGTGATTCCACTCCTTTTTGGTGTGGGGGAGACACTGGATTTCATGATGCTCACATGATCTATGTCGGTTAAAGTAAAAGTTCCCAATGAATGAATGAGGCCAGCCTCAAATGAAGTACATAATGAAATGAATGATATCAAAGGTGGTAGGATAGGATAATAAAGAGGTGAGCTAGACTCAAGTAATGACACTAGGTTATTCTTGATCATTACACAACAAACCCGATGAAAGTCTTAAACTACATCCTAGGAATAGCTGGTGTTTACACTGGCCTATGAACGAAATGAAATGAAGTACGTATGAATGAATGAAGCAGACTCTGTGTTTGCTAATGAAGACTCCCTAGTTGAGGTCCCATATGTTGAGCCCTCATTTTGGAAAGTCTCAATGCCAAGTCCATGATTCCAAGGTCTCATGGCATATGAATGAATGTTATAAAAGATGTTATGTGTTGTATGCTATATGATATGTGTTATGTATAAGATGTTATGTGTTGTGTGCAATATGATAAGTATGATGATGCATGTTACTCTCATGTCATAACTTTCCTAATCCAAATTTGGAAAGCTCACTGACTTTCCTAATCCAAATTTGGAAAGTTCACTAACTTTCCTAATCTCAATTTGGCAAGTCCACTGACTTGACTTTCCATAATCATGTTGTTAGGAAAGAGCTATCTTTTCTCATGCATGTCCTTGGTGTGTGCATGCATATACCCATACTTAGTACAAGTGTGTACTAACCCTATACAACTCTACAATTTTAGGTGCAGGCACATGTGAACGCTAGAGCTACAGGTTGACGCTGAAGCTATCCGGACGTTGAGCATTCATCCGGACTTGGTAGGCCCTCATGCTTTCGAGGATTCTGCCATTTATATTCTAGCTTAGTTTTAGAGTTGAGTTAGTGGAGCATGTTCCACTAGCGTTTCTTTCCTGTTTTATTCAGACATTGTATTGGTGCCATTTTGGCAAGTACATCTTTATTACTATATTATACTATTTCTTTCATTTGATAATTTTAATATTATGGTTGATGGTGAACACTTATGTATTAATGATAATGTTTAATAAGTAAGTTAAGAAACAAAAAGTTTCAAATTTTCTGCTAAAATTAACCTAGATGAAGTAAGAATGACGTATGTAGGCTTGTCTGCGACCTATGAGAGGTCAACGACGCCGATCTCGTTTGGGGTCTAGATTCCAGTCGTGACAGGGGTCCTCATTGCGTGTGGTTGAGTTTAGATGGCGATTGGTATGCTCCGTTCTTTTTGGAGTTATTGAGCTTAGAGTCTGCTTTAGGTTTAGTTGATAACAGGTACGTTAGGGCCCTGTCCCAACTTGTTGTTAGCGGTATGTAATGTAGAGGACCGTAGACATCTATTGTGGGTTTATGTGTTAGTTGTGGCCTTGTTGCAAGTTGTATGCATAGTTTTTGGTCTTGTCGGCTTTGTGTTTATATTGGTACTAGTTCTTGGACACGTGCACAACACGTGTAAGCCATGTTATGTAATGTATTATTGGAGCTGTCTTTGATGCTAAATTTCCCAAGTTCTTTTATCTCGCATTGTCATATGGCACATCAAATACTGTTAAAAGAGACATAGAGCTAATGATATCTGTATACACATAAATTGTATTGGATCAAATTCATACAAAATGTTAATTAAATCCATGTTCATTTGGGCTGAATAATTAATTTGGGCTTTACAAATAAATAAGTTCATCTTATTAAATTCAATTCCAAGGTTCATTTCACCTTGAAGCCCAAATCCATGCTATGTGTCACAGTGACTAGGCATCCAAAACCAACAAGGTGATGCCACATGTCCAAATGAGGTGGTAGTCCCAGTCAAATGCAAGATCGAATCAAAATGCGCCAAGTGTCAAAATTACATCCTTTGGCCAATCACAAGCAACCTTGTCCACTCCCTACAACTATAAATAGGGGATGGACATGACATTCAAGAGGGGTCAAAAAACTCATCAACAAGCATTCATCAAATTGGAGAAAGCTACAACATCAACATCAATAGTTCTTCGAAGGAGTGATCAATGGAGTTCTTCCCGGAGATCGACTTACAATGACGGAGCACTTTCCGACATCCCGGAGATCGACAACATCTCAAGGAGGTCTACATCATCCAACAATTTAGGAAATACGCCACTGAAGGCCCTCGAATCGCGGAGAAATTTAGGAGAGAGAATCAACATAACAACAAAATTGTACTCACAAACGATTCATTAATAAAAATCACATTTTTTCTTTTATTTATTTAGCTTAAAGTTAATTTTCAGCGACTACGAAAATTTTTTGCGAACAAATTTGGCACGACCAGTGGGACTTATTCTGCTTTTTATCTCTTTCTCTTCCAAATCAGAAACTACAAAGGCTACTACTGCAATGGCATTCAAAAAGAGTTGTGATTTTTCTGTCAAGGACTCTACTAATGTCGTGTCTGCTGGTCTCAGTCATCTTGGCCCAATTACTCGGCGTAAGTTCAAAAATAGTGGGCTAGATGGATCTGAATACTTCACTTCATTGGAGGCGCTGAAAAGCAATAACTCTCATACGATGGTTGTAAGTGCAACACCTAGAGGCAATCTCGCGTCTGTATTTTTCGGAGAATCTTCTCAAATTGGCTCCAACTTTGGTGATTCCGAAGATTCAATAGATTCTCCAACTTCAATGAATGTCAATGCTTTGATGGCGGACTCAACTGATGTAGATGAGAAGCTCGCGATGATGGAGCAAACCATTGAGGCCTTGAAGAAGTCCGTTGATGACAAAAATCTTCATATTGCTCAACTTATGAACAAGTTGGAGGCCTTTACACCTGGAGAGTCAAGTCACGTTCCCACTTATCCATCTGGTTTTGATCAACGAAAGAAGGACGTTGAGGAATCTCTAGCAAAGTCAAAATTTCAAAAGGAGAAACAATCTGCTTTAGTTGCTGCACTATTTGTCCAACAGTTGTAAGACATGATAACGAACACTATCAGGACTCAATATGGGGGAACACCACAAAGTTCCTTGTATTAATCTAAGCCATATACTAGACGGATTGATTGTCTATCCATGCCGACAAACTATCAACCACCAAAGCTACAACATTTTGATGGCAAGGGGAACCCAAGGCAACATATCACCCACTTTGTTGAAACTTGTAGCAATGCTGGAACACAAGGTGACCTTATGGTAAAACAGTTTGTTCATTCGCTGAAAGGGAATGCATTCGACTGGTACATCAACCTGGAACACGAGTCTATTGATAGTTGGGAGCAACTCAAGAAGGAATTCCTCAAATCATTTCTACAGTACTCGCCGAATTATAAGCATGATAGAGTTGACCGGCACTAAGCAAATAAAGGATGAGCCAGTGGTGGATTACATCAATCGATGGAGATTATTGAGTTTGGACTGCAAAGATCGTCTTTCTGAAATATCTGCTGTAGAAATGTGCATCAGGGTAAGCATTGGGGACTTCTATACATACAACAAGGAATCAAGCCGCGAACTTTTGAGGAACTTGCTACACGAGCACATGACATGGAGTTGAGCATCCCAAGTCATGGGAAAGCATCTCCTTTTGCTGATTTGACGAAGGAAAAGAAGGAGTTCAAGAAAGGCATGACCTCAAAGATCCATACTAAGGAATCTATGGCGGTGAAAGCAACTTCTGTGAAGGTCACCACCAATATTAAACCAAAAGAGGAGGAAGCCCCAAGTCAATATCCAAGAAAGGAGAGGCGACGTCCAACCTTGAAGGAGCTAGAGGCAAATGTTTACCCATTTCCAGATGCAGATGTACCTATGATCCTTGAGGAATTGCTAGCTAAAAAAGTTATTGATCTTCCTGAATCAAAGAGGCCCAAAGAGATGAATAAGGTTGGTGATCCTAGATATTGCAAGTTCCATCGCGTCCTTGGCCACCCAACAAGTAAATGCTTTATCTTGAAGGAGAAAATCATGATGTTGTTAAGTGAAGGAAAAATCATCATTGACCAAGATGAAACGGCGAAGGCAAATCATGCTAGTAAAGCACCAAATCAAAAGAAGTGCTCAAGGTCGTCGTCTATTCCAAACACCACTTTCTCGCGATTCGGAAGTTTAGCGCCTATTGAAGTCGATATTCCAAGGAAAACTCCTGAGGGTTCGCTAGAGATACACAACCACAATGAAATTGAAGTTGATGGTTGGACTTTGGTTACTCATATGAAGCGGAGATATCAAGCAGTTCTTAGGATACAACTTCTTAAGACAAGAGCAACAAAGAGTGATGTGAATCAACTGCAACCATCAAAAAGCGTCAAACCTTGAACTAGCCGAAAGATCAATGGTTCTTCATTGCACGAAGTTCGAAGGCCCATTACATTGGATGAATTCTTTCCTAAAAAGTTCTTTTGCGGTAGTCAAATTGGTGCAACACATGTTATTTCCAGCACTGACGAAACAAAGGGAAGCGAAGGTGAGCATAATCCAACAAAAGTTGCCCCATGTTATGCTACAATATCCTTCATAGATGATGACTTGTTGTTAGGGTATAAGCTACATAATAGACCCTTATTTGTTGTAGGGTGTATTCGAGAACAACGTCTCAATTACATACTAATCGATGGTGGTTTGGCGGTCAATATCATGCCAAAAGTTGTTCTCAAAAAACTTGGGATCTCTATTGATGAATTGTCCAAAAGTAACCTAACGATCCAAGGTTTCAATCAAGTAGGACAACGATCCATAGGAAAGATTCGTGTAGGATTGTCCAATGGCGATGTGAAATCAAACACTTTGATTCATGTCATAGATGCCAAAACATCCTACAACTTGTTTCCCGGACGTCCTTGGGTTCATGAAAATGGAGTGGTGCCATCTACTTTGCATCAATGCATGAAGTATATGAAAGATGGTGAGTTATCAAAATAGATGCAGACATCAATCCTTTCACTGAGACAGAGTCATATTTTGCAGGTGCAAAATTCTACTTAGATTCTGGAAGATCAAATATGGAAAAATATGAAGAAGCTGACTCAATTGATTTTGAAGATAGTAAAGTTCAATGGGCTGCTATCAAGATGTCTAAGAAGAGAACGGAAGAGGTTTCCATCAATCTTTCACCATCTAAAGGAAACGTGCAGACTAATATGGATGATGAGCAACCAATTTTTTGATATATTCCACGTGAACGTCGAAAAAAGGGACAATCACTTCTAGAGGAATGCACTCAACAATTCCAGCCACCGAGGAAGGAACTTAGTCACATAACCCTCCAAGATTTGAAGTAGAAAATGACTGTCCCAATCGCACAAATCCCGTGTATCGCTTTGGATACCTCCAAATGCAATATCCAAGTTGGTAAGATAAAAGGAAACTTTGATCAAAAGGTCTTCACATTGTTTGAAAAATCAAGGTATGATTTCTCAAATCCAGCAAAGTAAGGAGAACTCAGGGATGAAGTCACTGGTGAAAAGATACACGGGCTTACAAAGTCTCAAATGCAGTTAATAAAGCAAGGATATAATGTCGCAACTCGTAAGTTTGGGTTAGGATTTAGCTTGTCAGAGCTTCTTCGAATTTCCTCTAAGAAGGGTAAAGAAGTCACTTTATCCCACTACACATCTGCAGAAAAGACAGAGGAAACTAAGGAGAGTAAAACACCACGACGGACTTTGGTGTTTGAACGCATTGGAAGACTGGCACCTCGTATCTCTGCATTTGAAAGATTAGGCTGCAAGGGTGAAAGAGGATCCTCTAATAAAGTAGATGAATATGCCACCACCTCAAATGCCACTGTATTTCATCGCTTGTGAACCAAATGAAATATATTATCCGAAAGGAGGTTTCTGGAGCATGAAAAGCAAGATTCTTGTGATGTAATTGACGACAAGGAGATTCATAGTGTGTTCCCATCACGTATGAAGAGAAAGGTTGTATTGTCAATCACAACTGATGGTTCTGTAAAGGTGAAAAGAAGCACAATTGTTGTCACCAACCAATTTCATGAAGAAACCAAGAAGGAGGAAGATAAAGCCATCACAGTCTTCATGAGAAGTGACGTGGAAGATTCAAACTTGACACAATCATCCTATCACATAACGGTGGAAGAAGGTCCAGACGTTGATGATACAAATGATGATGTCCAAGAGGCTCCCCCTCAATTGGAGGATGTCGTACAATCAACCGTAGACGACCTCAAGGAACTAAATCTAGGCACTCTAAAAGATCCACGTCCAATCTTCATTAGTGCACTTCTTCAACCAAAGAAGAGAGGAAATACTTCAAGTTATTGGTTGAGTTCAAGGATGTTTTTTCTTGGTCGAACAAAGAAATGCCAGGCCTTAGTCTCAGGATAGCTATTCATCATTTGGGTATAAAAAAGGGAACACGTCCTATAAAGTAGTCACAACGAGTGTTTCGTCCAGAGTTGGTCACATAAATTGAAGTTGAGGTCAACAAACTCATCGAATCTGGATTTATTCGAGAAGTGAAATACCCTTTGTGGATCTCAAATACTGTACCTGTTAAGAAGAAGAATGGTCAAATACGCGTCTACGTTGATTTTCGAGATTTGAACAAGGCATGTCCAAAAGATGACTTCCCTCTGCCAATCATTGAGCTCATGGTTGATGCTACAACTGGGCATGAAGCTATGTCATTCATGGATGGGTCTTCTGGATACAATCAAATCAGAATGTCTCCAAAAGATGAAGAATACACTACATTTCGAACTCCAAAAGGGATTTATTTTTACAAAGTGATGCCCTTTGGTCTAAAGAATGCTGGGGCCACCTATCAACGTGCAATGCAAAACATATTTGATGACATGATTCATAAGAGGGTGGAATGTTACGTCGATGACTTAGTGCTAAAGACGAAGCAAACGGAACACCATCTTGAAGACCTTCAAATTGTTTTTGAAAGGTTAAGAAAGTTTAACTTAAAGATGAACCCACTCAAATGCGTATTTGGGGTCACCTTAGGAAAGTTTCTTGGCTTCATTAAGCGTCACCACGGAATTGAAGTTGATCCTGCAAAGATTGATGCCATTCAAAAAATGCCTGAGCCAAAGAACTTGAAAGACCTCCGCAGTCTGCAAGGAAATTTGGCATTCATCCGAAGGTTTATTTCTAACCTGGTTGAACGATGTCAACCCTTCAACCAGTTGATGAAGAAAGATGCTTCTTTCCACTGGGACCAATCATGTCAGAACGCCTTTGAAAGCATCCAAAGATACTTGATGAATGCACCTATATTAGGGGCAACAACTCCTGGAAAGCCATTGATATTATACATTGCATCGCAAGAGCGATCACTTGGGGCACTTCTTGCCCAAGAGAATGAAGCTAAGAAGGAACAAGCACTGTACTATCTGAGTCGTACTTTGATAGGGTATGAGTTGAATTATACACCTATCGAGAAGATGTGCTTGGCATTACTCTATGCAATAAAAAAATTGAGGCATTATTTTGAAGCATACACTATCAAGTTAATTTCTCGAGCTGATCCTGTGAAGTTTGTAATGACTCGTCCAGTTCTCTTGGGACGTCTAGCAAGATGGTCTATATTATTTAGTCAATATGAGATCATATACGCACCTCAAAAAGCTGTGAAGGGGCAAGCTGTTGCTAATTTCCTTGCTGATCACTCTCTTCCGGGAAAACGGGAAACATCAGATGAATTCCCTGATGAACATGAATTTTTTACTGAAGAGATATCAGCATGTACAATGTTCTTTGATGGATCTTTACGCCGAGATGGAGCAGGGGAAGGTGTGGTATTGATATCTCCAGAACGACTAATCTTACCATTCTCATTTGTTCTAGGTGAAACGTGTTCGAACAATGCTGCAGAATACCAAGTTTTGATTGTGGGCCTTGAAATGGCATCAGATATGAAAATTCCTCAATTGGATGTCTATGGTGACTCTCAGTTAATCATCAATCAACTCTCAGGGATTTACGAGGTAAAAAAGGAAGATCTTTTGTCATATCACCAATATGCTATTTTCTTACTTGAAAGGTTTGATCAAGTGTTCTTAAATCATGTCCCAAGAGAAGAAAATCGCATGGCAGATGCTTTGGCTAACTTGGCTACAACAATGACACTTGGAGAAAATGAGACAACAAAAGTGTGTGTATGTCATCAATGGGTTATTCCTGATTGTCTTGATCTTCAAGTCAATGAAAGCCATCATACATCTGTTCGAGTAGTTGAAGATGAAAATTGGAGAAAACCACTAATTGAGTATCTTGAACATGGAATGTTGCGTGAGGATCCACGAGTAAGAGCAGACATTAAGTGAAGAGCATCACGATTCATTTTCCACGATGGAATGTTATTTCGTCGTTCTTATGAGGGACTATTCTTGCAGTGTCTTGACAAAGAAGAAGCTCAACAAACACTGGAGGAGGCACATGCTGCAACACGTGGAGCACACCAATCAGGGCCTAAACTTCATTTTCGCATCAAGAGGATGGGCTACTATTGGCCAACAATGGTGATGGACTGCTTAGAACATGCAAAAAGGTGTCAAGCGTGTCAATTCCATGCTAATTACATCCATCAATCTCCAGAGGCTCTACATCCAACTGTAGCCTCGTGGTCTTTCGATGCATGGGGACTTGATGTTGTTGGACCTCTTCCAAAGTCGTCAAAACGAAAAATGTATATCTTGGCTGCCACTGACTATTTCTGTAGATGGGCTGAAGCTGTACCATTAAAAGAGGTAAATAAGGAAAATGTTGTTGATTTTATCAAATCAAACATAATTTTTAGATATGGCATACCAAGATGTATAGTCACTGATAATGGAACACCATTCAACAATAAACTCATGAGTAGTTTGTGCGAGAAGTTCAGTTTTAAGCAACATAAATCTTCAATATACAATGCACCTGCCAATGGTCTTGCTGAAGCTTTTAACAAGACACTTGGTAACCTATTGAAGAAAGTAGTTGCACAGAATAAAAGAGACTGGCATGACAGAGTTGGTGAAGCTTTGTGGGCATATCGTACAACCTTTAAAACGGCTACGCAAGCGACTCCGTTTTCCTTGGTGTATGGCGTAGAAGTTGTCCTTCCATTGGAGAAGCAAATTCCATCTTTGCGAACAGCAGTCCAAGACGGACTTACAACTGAAAGCAACGCTCAACTTCGTCTAGCAGAGTTGGAGGCATTGGATGAAAAGAGATTGGAAGCACAGCAAAGGTTGGAGTGTTATCAAGCTAGACTTGCAAGAGCATTCAACAAGAAAGTGTGACCTCGATCATTTCAAGTGGGAGACTTGGTCTTAGCTGTCCGAAGACCCATAATCTTCAACAAACGCATTGGTGAAAAGTTTACATCAAAATGGGATGGACCGTATGTGTAAGGAGGCATATTCAAGTGGCGCTTATAAAATTGTTGACCAAGATGGTGTAAGAGTTGGTCCAATCAATGCCAAATTCCTCAAGCAATACTTCCCATGAAGGCTGGCTACGCTCCTTAAGGTATAAGCATAAACTGCATGTTACTCTTGGCCCGCAAGAGTATAAACTGTGTACGGCTCCCAAAAAAAAACTCATCCTCTTGAACTACGATATGACTTGATCCTCTTCATCGAGGTACAGGTGCTTGGAGTAATCACTCTGAGTTCAGTCAAATGAGTAAAAAAAAAAAGGAGTTTGGTGGTTTTGCGTGATCATCACACTAGCTCTTTAAAAATAAATAATCATGTATCTAGATAATTAGTTCAAATGCGGCGCAAACGAGCAAAGTAGAAGAGTTTTGAAGCCATATCCTCAACATAAGAAGAAACTCGTAAACAGAAACTCCTACATTGGGTCATGGATCTTCAACTATGATAGTTCAAGACTGATGAATTCATTGGCATTGGATGAAGCAACTTGCAATTCTACTCGTGTTTTTGCTTACGATGTAGATAATTTGGTGTAATTTACTTATGCTTCAGTAAATTACTCAAAATTAGGGGCATCTTTACCTGCAACATACAATTGGAATACCCTTCGGATCAAAGCTCTATGTTGAAATGGCATAGCCAAAAAAATAATAATCATGATCTGAACTCTCCAAGTTCAAGCGACAGTCTTTTATTGTCGTCAAAAGCGCACAAAGTTCAGGAAATGGCATTCTAGGCATATATTAAACTTGAAAAAAATTGTAGACTCCCACGCCGCGTAATTGATTTTTCCCGAAGATGCGCAAAGCTGAAGATTCAAGCAAGCAGATTTTGAGCCAACTTCGAACCCAAATCTGTACTAACCATAAATCCCATGGATTTGATTTTTAGATAGATTGAATATCTCTAAGTTTTGTTTCCAACGAAAAAAGAAGATCGTTATTTAGATGCTCCTACTTCATGCTATGAATTTTCGTCCACATGTGCGCAAAGCTGAAAAAAGCTGAAGATTCAAGCATGCAAATTTTGAGCCAACTTCGAACCCAAATCTGTACTAAACCATAAATCCCATGGATTTGATTTTTTTACAGATTGAAGATCTCTAAGTTGTATTTCCAACTAAAAAAGAAGCTATTTATTCCAATGCTCCTACTTCAGGCTATGAATTTTCTTCCACATGTGTGCAAAGCTGAAAAAATCTGAAGATTCAAGCATGGAAATTTTGTGCTAACTTCGAACCCAAATCTGTACTAAACCATAAATCCCATGGATTTGATTTTTATACATATTGAAGATATCTAAGTTTTGTTAACAACGAAAAAAGAAGCTCATTATTTTGATGCTCCTACTTTAGGCTATGAATTTTCTTTTACATGTGCGCAAAGCTGAAAAAAACTGAAGATTCAAGCATGCAGATTCTAAGCCAACTTCAAACTCAAATCTGTACTAAACCATAAATCCCATGGATTTAATTTTTACACAGATTGAAAATCTCTAAGTTGTCTTTCCAACGAAAAAAGAAGCTTGTTATTTCGATGCTCCTACTTCAGGCTATGAGTTTTCTTCCACATGTGCGCTAAGTTGAAGAAAGCTGAAAAAGTAACATTTTGTTGCAATCCTCAAATAAACGCTAGCATATGCAGTCTTTTTTTTTTGTCAAAAAAAAAAAGAAAGGGGGCTCGTGGAAGAAATAATCAAAAATTCGAAATTCAAGAGAAGAAAATTTGTCACTATTTTATTGCATAACAAAAAAAAAAGAAAGAAAAGAACCACTACACCTTAATGAGCGAGTAAGAAAATCCTAAGCAAATAAAAAAAAAATCTAACTACGGAAAAGGCTTCAAATTTATGATTTCTTGGCGACTTTTCTCAATGGCCTCTTCTAGCTTGGCTAGTTTCTCAACCTCATCGTTAGACATCACATTATTTGCCTCGATGGTATAAATTTCTCCCTCCGTAGTGGTGACATTCTCTTGACTTTTGTACAACTTCTCTTGATATTTGTTAATGAGCTCGGTGACCTTCTTTTTCTTGGAAGATAAGGCTTTTAAGTCTTTCTCCACATCTGCTAGAGTTGCTTGAAGTTTATCCATGGATATATCCAACTTTTCATGTGCCAACTTTGCACCATCAAGACGACGTTGCGCATCAGAGAGAGCCTTCTCATGTGATTCTTTAGTTATCTTTGATGATTTTAAAGTATCATACTCTGCATACGACTTGAAGAAATTCTCTACATGATCCTCCAAAGAAGAGACATCAATAATGTTTACCTTTCTAATCTCCTCAAGAGTTGAAGCGATACTTGACTCCAATGTTGTAAAGCCATCTAAAGAACCTAAGGTAAATTGTGTAATCCATCCACACAATGCGCCCCACATCTCATAAACAAAGGATGATTTGGCACGGTAAATGTTTTTTTGTGGCTCAAAAGTAGGATCACCGCGTCGCAATGATGGCATCATGTCACTAGAAGGTGATTTTCTTGGTGGAACTACTTCTGATGAAGGCATCACATTATTAATGGAAGAATAAAAGTCTTTTGCAGCCGCATCAAGATCATTAAGATCTACTGTGAAATCTGTAACCGCGCCATTGTTAAGGTCGTCACCATGTAGTTCTTGAAGGCCCAACTAAAAAAAAAAGTTATAACAAATAAAAAGATGATCAGATTTTTTTTTAAAAGAGGAGAGGGTCTTACTTGTTTTGCTAAGTCAATCAAAGATGCCGAGTTCACATCCTCATCAACAAAGTCGTTATCATCGATGACAATGGTATCTAAAATATCGATACCACGACAAGCATCATCTAGCTCTTGTGACTTTCTTTTTGGACGATTCCAGTGATGATCCGTTGGACTAGAAGACGCATCGGGTCGTCCAACACCATTCGGTGAAACATACCTAAGAGAAATATCATCACAAGGCGTCTCAAGGTTTGATGTTTGGCCATTATCATTGTCTGATGATATATGAAGTTCATTTGTTATAGAAGAACCATGACCAACTTTGGAAGCAAGTGTAGTCGCCTTTGAGACTGATGTGAGGCGTCTCGATTTTGATTTCTCGGGCAAATCCCCATCTTTTAAGGTTTTGGACTTGGATGAGGTCTTAGTGACTTGCAAAGTATCATTTGACTTCGCTTGAGATTTAGAAGAAAGAAGTGACTTTTCCTTTGGTTGATCAGAAGCCTCTTGAGATGAAGTGGATGCGGAGTCTTGCTTTCTCTTCTTCAAAATGATGCGGAGGTTTCCTTGGGAAGTATTCATCCTTTGGGATGGCCATCAATCTACATACTCGCGGGTCATTAAAGGAGCACCCTCCAATGGGCACGTTGGAATCATGACTTTAGAAAAAGTATTGAGTCGAAAAGAAGAATTTCAAAGTTGTACCAATGTTAATAGTGTACCATCTTAAGGACGCTCCATAAGATCTCCGGGGACATCTTGACAAAAACCAAATTGTCGACTAAATCTGACAGGGCTGTAGGATTCCACGATGAAATTTGAATCATGCCTAAGGGTTACATAACCTGAACGAAGGCTTATGACATATTCGTTCCACAAATTTGAAAGCTTGCCATTATCGGTAAGGTGCAAATCCCTCCCTTGCAGCATTGCTAAATGATGGAGGCGACGGGCATCATTCTGTTGAAATAACTTTAGGGCGTCAGTAAAATCAAAACACTTGGCCATCTTCTCGCCCAAAATTTTGCAAAGAGGTATCGATCAATGTGAACGATTGGCACGTTGATGAGTCCCAAAGTATTCCCCAAGCCAACCATATACATAATGTATGGGGAAAATTATTTTTGCCACACTCAAGTTTGAAGAAGTAGAGATTTCTCGTAGGCCGCGATATATGCTTGCAAGAACAGGGACTGCTAAGGAGAATTTCATTCCATGAGCCATCAAGCTCGCAACTTTGAAAACACTAGCGCGCACATGGTTGACTTTCTTTTCTGAAGCACAAATTTGCAAAGCCAACAAGCAAAGAACGCTGCCAAGTTTGTGTCATCTCTAAGCGATTCTTCCACATCTAACTCGATAAAAGGGGCATTCTCCTCGTCATTCCGATGCAGGAAGTTTGAATCAATGTGTCCAGAAGGATTGTGGTTCAATCTTGGCTTTGTGGATCGTACCTTTGACACCTTTTGCGGAGGCTTGGCATATCTATGAGGTCCTCTAAACCAAAACTTCACCCAATCATGGACGGACACCTCTTGGAGATCATCTTTCGCTAATTTGTAGAAGGCCAAAAACAAATAGCGACAACTTTGGGAAGAAGCAATTTGTATTGAGTATCTGTCTGTGTCAATTCTTTCGCCGAGGGAACGACTTCATCATAAAAATGCCCTTGTACGGGGAGACCTGCAATGGCTTGTAAATCCCAAAGTGATATGTACATCTCTCCAATGAAAGTAGAAAGTGTATTCGTAGATGGACGCCAAAGTTCACAAAAAGCATGGAGTACATTGTCGTCATAGTCGTACGTGAACAAAGAAGAATATACAGCGTCATAGACTTTGATGAGCTACAAAATCTCCTTGTGGAGGGGAAGCACGTCCTCTACCCATTCCTAGTAGCCAGGTGTGTAGCAAACATTACCGAAGTTAGAAGAGGGAACACGCCAATTGTTGAAATTTCCATCAGAATGAGAAGATTTGGAAGATGATGTGTCATGATGAATTGCGGATTTCAGTAAAGGAACTTTCATGCTAGTAGCCTTACTCGAGAAGTTTCTCATAACGTAGTTGGTATTGATTTTTGACCATTCTTTAAGGAGAAGAGATTCGTCATATGCCCCACTAACAAGAGAGAAGACGCCGATAGTAGGAGGCTGAACTTCCAGATGTAGAACTTTGGCATTTGAATTTTGTTAGTCGTCGTCCACTATTTCAAGAAGAGGATGTGGCGAATCTCGGTCGCGGAAGTGCATAATGTTGTGGGATCGAAGTCGTATTTCTCTATCAAGTATCTGCGAAAACATTAAACAAAAAGGAAAAATTTAGATTAAGAACAAGTCCAAAGTAAAGGGGGTAACCTCAAATTTTTGCGACTGGCGAAAGGATGATTTCAAATAGAAAATTGAATCAGCACAGAGGTGATATAATCTTGGTTTTCGTACATGATGTAGCCTATGAATTTTCTTTACAACACCACAAACGTCTTGTGAATTCGTTATTCCTACGATGAGGTATGAATTTTTCCGCAAAGTCGCGCAAAGCTGATGCGTTCAGTTCGTCAGAATTTTAGGCTGAGTTCAAATAATCACCTGAGTAAATTCAAGAATCTTCTGACTGTGATTTTCGGATATGTTGTAGCACTGCAAGTCTAGTTTCATAAAAGTCAAACGGATCACAATTTGAGTATTCCTACAATGAGATATGAATTTTCTACCGAAGTCAAGCTGAGATGAAAAGGGGTGACGAAAATCAGAGTTAGAAAAGAATTTGAGAGGACTCAATTGAACTTGATGATACGACAATGCAAATATGGGTATATATAGGTTTCAAAACAAGGAGACACCAATTTTATTCCTACAAATTATGGAAAATTATAATGATGGAAAATTTATTTCCTACAAAGTATGAAAATTATGGTAAGTTTTCATAGGAATTAAATTATGGAAATTTTCCATGGGAAGCAAATTATAGGAATCCTATAGAAACCAAATTATGGTAAGTTTTCATAAGAATTAAATTATGGAAATTTTCCATGAAAATCAAGTTATGGGAATCCCATAGAAACTAAATTATGGTAAGTTTTCATAAGAATTAAATTATGAAAATTTTCCATGGGAATCAAATTATGGATTCCATAAAAACCAAATTATGGTAAAGTTTTCTCGGAAACTACATGAAAAAGTATGCCCGAAGGAGAATCGACTCGCGTCATGAGAATTTGAATTTTTTGCGTCCTATTCAAGTGAGCCTAAAATTTGCGTCGAAACCACAAGATCTCTATCACCAAGCCAAGCTTGTGGACGCAATCCTTACTCATTGAATTGGAGGTCATTTCGTAGTGATGACCCAAATAAAATTACCATACTATGAAGAAATGTCAAGCGATAAGTTTTCAAAAGATTGAAACACTTCAAGTAAAAAATGAGTTGATAAACAACCGAAAGTCAAAAGACCTCTTACAAATTAGATAATGTTGTCATGAAGACTTTGGTAAAGGTTGACCTCAACATATCGGCGTGGTCATTTCTCATGAAGACTTCAGCTTTCGTCGTCAAAATTCGGCAAACCTACACGCAGAGAAATCTAAAAAAAAAAAAGGAAAACACATTCATGACTACTTCAAGTCTTGTCGCCAAACTTCGGCAAGCCTCTACGTTGACAAGCCTCGAAGTAAGGGGCATTTGTAGACACATAAATTGTATTGGATCAAATTCATACAAAATTTGAATTAAATTCCATGTTCATTTGGGCTGAATAATTAATTTGGGCTTTACTAATAAATAAGTTCATCTTATTAAATTCAAATCCAAGGTTGATTTCACCTTGAAGCCCAAATCCATGCCACATGTCACAGTGACTAGGCATCCAAAACCAACTAGGTGATGCCACGTGTCCAAATGAGGTGGTAGTCCCAGTCAAATACAAGAACGAATCAAAATGCGCCAAGTGTCAAAATGACATTCTTTGGCCAATCAAAAGCAACCTTGTCCACTCCCTACAACTATAAGTAGGGGATGGACACGACATTAAAGAAGGGACAGAAAACTCATCAACAAGCATTCAGCAAATTGGAGAAAGCTACAACATCAACATCAATAGTTCTTCGAAGGAGTGATCAACGGAGTTCTTCCCAGAGATCAACTTACAACGACGGAGCAATTTCCGATGTTTCGGAGATCGACAACATCTCAAGGAGGTCTACATCATCCAACAATTCAGGAAATACGCCACTGAAGCCCCTCGAATCGCGGAGAAATTTAGGAGAGAGAATCAAGAGAACAACAGAACTGTACTCACAAACGATTCATTAATAAAAATCACATTTTTTCTTTTATTTATTTTGCTTGCAGTTAATTTTCAGCGACTACGAAAACTTGTTGCGAACAAATTTGGCACGCCCAGTGGGACTTATTCTGCTCTTCATCTCTTTCTCTTCCAAATCAGAAACTACAAAGGCTACTATTGCAATGGCGTTCAGAAAGAGTTGTGATTTTTCTGTCAAGGACTCTACTAATGTCGTGTCTGCCGGTCTCAGTCATGTTGGCCCGATTACTCGGCGTAAGTTCAAAAATAGTGGGCTAGATGGATCTGAATACTTCACTTCTTTGGAGGCACTGAAAAGCAACAACTCTCATACGATGGTCGTAAGTGCAACACCTAAGGGCAATCTCGCGTCTGTATTCTTTGGAGAATCTTCTCAAATTGGCTCCAACTTTGATGATTCCGAAGATTCAATAGATTCTCCAACTTCAATGAATGTCAATGCTTTAATGGCGGACTCAGATGACATAGACGAGAAGTTCGTGATGATGGAGCAAACCATTGAGGCCTTGAAGAAGTCCGTTGATGACAAAAATCTTCATATTGCTCAACTTATGAACAAGTTGGAGGCCTTTACACCTGGAGAGTCAAGTCACGTTCCCACTTATACATCTGGTTTTTATCAATGAAACAAGGACGTTGAGGAATCTCTAGCAAAGTCCAAATTTCAAAAGGAGAAACAATCTCCTTCAGTTGCTGCACTATTTGTCCAACAGTTGCAAGACATGATAATGAACACTATCAGGTCTCAATATGGGGGAACACCACAAAGTTCCTTATATTAATCTAAGCCATATAGTAGACGGATTGATTATCTATCCGTGCCGACAAACTATCAACCACCAAAGCTATAACAGTTTGATGGCAAGGGGAACCCAAGGCAACATATCGCCCACTTTGTTGAAACTTGTAGCAATGCTGGAACACAAGGTGACCTTCTGGTAAAATAGTTTATTCGTTCGCTGAAAGGGAATGCATTCTACTGGTACATCAACCTGGAACATGAGTCTATTGATAGTTGGGAGCAACTCTAGAAGGAATTCCTCAATCGTTTCTACAGTACTCGCCGAACTATAAGCATGATAGAGTTGACCGGCACTAAGCAAAGAAAGGATGAGCCAGTGGTGGATTACATCAATCGATGGAGATTATTGAGTTTGGACTGCAAAGATCGTCTTGCTGAAATATCTACTGTAGAAATGTGTATTCAGGGTATGCATTGAGGACTTCTATACATAATACAAGGAATCAAGCCGCGAACTTTTGAGGAACTTGCTACACGAGCACATGACATGGAGTTGAGCATCGCAAGTATGGGAATGCATCTCTTTGGCTGATCTGACGAAGAAAAAGAAGGAGTTCAAGAAAGGCATGACCTCAAAGATCCATACTAAGGAATCTATGGCGGTGAAAGCAACTTCTGTGAAGTTCACCACCAAGAGTAAACCAAAAGAGGAGGAAGCCCCAAGTCAATATCTAAGAGAGGAGAGGCGACGTCCAACCTTGAAGGAGCTAGAGGCAAAGGTTTACCCAATTCCAGATGCAGATGTACCTATGATCCTTGAGGAATTGCTAGCTAAAAAAGTTATTGATCTTCCTGAATCAAAGAGGCCCGAAGATATGAATAAGGTTGGTGATCCTAGATATTGCAAGTTCCATCGCGTCCTTGGCCACCCGACAAGTAAATGCTTTATCTTGAAGGAGAAAATCATGATGTTGGTAAGTGAAGGAAAAATCATCATTGACCAAGATGAAACGGCGGAGGCAAATCATGCTAGTGTAGCACCAAATCAAAAGAAGTGCTCAAGGTCGTCGTCTATTCCAAACACCACCTTCTTGAGATTCGGAAGTTTAGCGCCTATTGAAGTCGATATTCCAAGGAAAACTCCTGAGGGTTCGCTAGAGATACACAACCACAATGAAAGTGAAGTTGATGGTTGGACTTTGGTTACTCGTATGAAGCGGAGACATCAAGCAGTTCTTAGGATACGAATTCCTAAGACAAGAGCAACAAAGAGTGATGTGAATCAACTGCAACCATCAAAAAGCGTCAAATCTTGTACTAGCCGAAATATCAATGGTTCTTCATCGCACGAAGTTCAAAGGCCCACTACATTGGATGAATTCTTTCCTAAAAAATTCTTTTTCGGTAGTCAAATTGGTGCAACACATGTTATTTCCAGCACAGACGAAACAAAGGGAAGCGAAGGTGAGCATAATCCAACAATAACACAAGAACATCAAACTGATGAAAAAGTTGCCCCATGTTATGCTACAATATCCTTCACAGATGATGACTTGTTGTTAGGGTCTAAGCTACATAATAGATCCTTATTTGTTGTAGGGTCTATTCGAGAACAGCGTCTCAATTGCATACTAATCGATGGTGGTTCGATGGTCAATATCATGCCAAAAGTTGTTCTGAAAAAACTTGGGATCTCTATTGATGAATTGTCCAAAAGTAACCTAATGATCCAAGGTTTCAATCAAGGAGGACAACGATCCATATGAAAGATTCGTGTAGGATTGTCCATTGGCGATGTGAAATCAAACACTTTGATTCATGTCATAGATGCCAAAACATCCTACAACTTGTTGCTCGGACGTCCTTGGGTTCATGAAAATGGAGTGGGGTCATCTACTTTGCATCAATGCATGAAGTATATGAAAGATGGTGAAGTCATCAAAATAGATGCAGACATCAATCCTTTCACTGAGACAGAGTCATCTTTTGCAGATGCAAAATTCTACTTAGATTCTGGAAGATAAAATGTGGAAAAACATGAAGAAGCCGACTCAATTGATTTTGAAGATAGTAAAGTTCAATGGGCTGCTATCAAGATGTCTAAGAAGAAAACGGAAGAGGTTTCCATCAAGCTTTCACCATCTAAAGGAAACGTGCAGACTAATATGGATGATGAGCAACCAATTTTTCGATATATTCCACGTGAACGTCGAAAAAAGGGACAATCACTGCTAGAGAAATGCACTCAACAAGTCCAGCCACCGAGGAAGGAACTTAGTCACATAACCCTCCAAGATTTGAAGGAGAAAATGACTGTCCCAGTCGCACAAATCCCGTGTATCGCTTTGGAGCCCTCAAAAGGAAATATCCAAGTTGGTAAGATAAAAGGAAACTTGATCAAAATGTCTTCACATTGTTTGAAAAATCAGGCTATGATTTCTCAAATCCAGCAAAGTTAGGAGAACTCAGGGATGAAGTCACTGGTGAAAAGATACACGGGCTTACAAAGTCTCAAATGCAGTTAAGAAAGCAAGGATATCATGTCGCAACTCGTAATTTTGGGTTAGGATGCAGCTTGCCATAGCTTCTTCGAATTTTGTCTAAGAAGGGGAAAGAAGTCACTTCATCCCACTACACATCTGTAGAAAAGACAGGAAACTAAGGAGAGTAAAACACCACGACGGACTTTGGTGTTTGAACGCATTGGAAGACTGGCACCTCGTATCTCTGCATTTGAAAGATTAGGCTGCAAAGGTGAAAGAGTATCCTCTAAATAAGTAGATGAATATGCCACCACCTCAAATACCACTGTATTTCATCGCTTGGGAACCAAATTAAATTAATTATCCGAAAGGAGGTTGCTGGAGCATGAAAATCAAGATTCTTGTGATGTAATTGACGACAAGGAGATTCATAGTGTGTTCCCATCACGTATGAAGATAAAGGCTGTATTGTCAATCACCACTGATGGTTCTTTAAAGGTTAAAAGAAGCACAATTTTTGTCACCAACCAATTTCATGAAGAAACCAAGAAGGAGGAAGATAAAGCCATCACAGTCTTCATGAGAAGTGACGTGAAAGATTCAAACTTGACACAATCATCCTACCACATAACGGTGGAAGAAGGTACAGACGTTGATGATACAAATGATGATGTCCAAGAGGCTCCCCCTCAATTGGAGGATGTCGTACAATCAACCGTAGACGACCTCAAGGAACTAAATCTAGGCACTCTAGAAGATCCATGTCCAATCTTTGTTAGTGCACTTCTTCCTCCAGAAGAAGGGAGGAAATACTTCAAGTTATTGGTTGAGTTCAAGGATGTTTTTGATTGGTCGTACAAAGAAATGTCGAGCCTTAGTCTCAGGATAGCTATTCATCATTTGGGGATAAAAAAGCGAACACGTCCTATAAAGCAGTCACAACGAGTGTTTCATCCGGAGTTGGTCACACAAATTGAAGTTGAGGTCAACAAACTCATCGAAGATGGATTTATTCGAGAAGTGAAATACCTTTTCTGGATCTCAAATATTGTACCCATTAAGAAGAAGAATGGTCAAATACGCGTCTACGTTGATTTTCGAGATTTGAACAAGGCATATCCAAAATATGACTTCCCTCTGCCAATCATTGAGCTCATGGTTGATGCTACAACTAGGCATGAAGCTATGTCATTCATAGATCGGTTTTCTGGATACAATCAAATCAGAATGTATCCAAAAGATGAAGAATACACTGCATTTCGAACTCCAAAAGGGATTTATTGTTACAAAGTGATGCCCTTTGGTCTAAAGAATGCTGGGGCCACCTATCAACGTGCAATGCAAAACATATTTGATGACATGATTCATAAGAGGGTGGAATGTTACGTCGATGACTTAGTGGTAAATACGAAGCAAAGGGAACACCATCTTGAAGACCTTCGAATTGTTTTTGAAAGGTTAAGAAAGTTTGACTTGAAGATGAACCCACTCAAACGCACATTTGGGGTCACCTCAGGAAAGTTTCTTGTCTTCATTGTGCGTCACTGCGGAATTGAAGTTGATACTGCAAAGATTGATGCCATTCAAAAAATGTCTGAGCCAAAGAACTCAAAAGACCTCGGCAGTCTGCAAGGAAATTTGGCATTCATCCGAAGGTTTATTTATAACCTGGTTGGACGATGTCAACCCTTCAACCATTTGATGAAGAAAGATGTTCCTTTCCACTCGGACCAATCATGTCAGAACGCCTTTGAAAGCATCAAAAGATACTTGATGAATGCACCTGTATTAGGGGCACCAACTCCTGGAAAGCCATTGATATTATACATTGCATCGCAAGAGCGATCACTTGGGGCACTTCTTGCCCAAGAAAATGAAGCTAAGAAGGAACAAGCATTATACTATCTGAGTCGGACTTTGATAGGGGCTGAGTTTAATTATACACCTATCGAGAAGATGTGCTTGGTATTACCCTCTATGCAATAAAAAAATTGAGGAATTATTTTGAAGCATACACTATCAAGTTAATTTCTCGAGCTGATCCTGTGAAGTTTGTAATGACTCGACCAGTTCTCTCGGGACGTCTAGCAAGATGGTCTATATTGTTTAATCAATATGAGATCATATACACACCTCAAAAAGTTGTGAAGGGGCAAGCACCTGCTAATTTTCTTGTTGATCACCCTCTTCCGAGAAAATGGGAAACTTCAGATGAATTCCCTGATGAAGATGCATTTTTTACTGAAGAGCTGTCGGCATGGACAATGTTCTTTGATGGATCTTCACGTCGAGATATATCAGGGGAAGGAGTGGTATTAATATCTCCAGAACGACTAATCTTATTATTCTTATTTGTTCTAGGTGAAACGTGTTCGAACAATGCTGCAGAATACGAAGATTTGATTGTGGGCCTTGAAATGGAATCAGATATGAAAATTCTTCAATTGGATGTCTATGGTGACTCTCATTTAATCATCAATCAACTCTTAGGGAGTTACGAGGTAAAGAAGGAAGATCTTTTGTCATATCACTAATATGGTATTTTCTTACTTGAAAGGTTTGATCAAGTGTTCTTAAATCATGTCCCAAGAGAAGAAAATCGCATGGCAGATGCTTTGGCTAACTTGGCTACAACAATGACACTTGGAGAAAATGAGACAACAAAAGTGTGTGTATGCCATCGGTGGGTTATTCCTGGTTCGAGTATTTGAAGAAGAAGATTGGAGAAAACCACTAATTGAGTATCTTGAACATGGAAGGTTGCCTGAGGACCCACGAGTAAGATAAGACATTAAGAGAAGAGCACCAGGATTCATTTTTCACGATGGAATGTTATTTCGTCGTTCTTATGAGGGACTATTCTTGCGGTGTCTTGAAAAAGAATAATCTCAACAAACAATGGAGGAGGCACATTCTGGAACATGTGGAGCACACCAATCAGGGCCTAAACTTCATTTTCGCATCAAGAGGATGGGCTACTATTGTCCAACAATGGTGATGGACTGCTTTAAACATGCAAAAAGGTGTCAAGCGTGTCAATTCTACGCTAATTACATCCATCAATCTCCAGAGGCTCTACATTCAACTGTAGCCTCGTGGCCTTTTGATGCATGGGGACTTGATGTTGTTGGACTTCTTCCAAAGTCGTCAAAAGGAAAAATGTATATCTTGGCTATCACGACCGGAGTCTATACCCCTGACGAGACCGGCGTCGTTGACCTCTGAGAGGTCACAGACAAGCCTACTCACGTCACTCTTACTTAATCTATGTTAATTTTAGCAGAAAATTTGAAACTTTTTGTTTCTTATCATGCATAAAGGTCATTCGACTTACATTCATAATGTTCACAATCAACCATCTAACATTAGATTATCAACTGAAAGAAATAGTTCAATACTGCATTACATGTGCAATTGCCAAAATGGCACCAATACAATGTCTGAAATAAAAACGAAAAGAAACACTAGTGGAACATACTCCACTAGCTAAAGCCAACATCTAAGCTAGATAGTAACAATAGAAATCCTCGAAAGAATGAGGACCTACCAAGTCCGAATGAAAGCTCCACGTCCGGATAGCTGCAACGTCAACCTGTAAGCTCTAGCGTCCACTTGTGTTTGCACCTAAAAATATAGAATTGTATGGGATTAGTACATACTTGTACTAAGTATGGGTATATACAAGCACACACCAAGGACATGCATGAGCAAGAATAGCTCTTTCCTAACAACATGATTATGGAAAGTCAAGTTAGTGGACTTGCCAAATTGGGATTAGGAAAGTTAGTGAGCTTTCCAAATTTGGATTAGGAAAGTCAGTGAGCTTTCCAAATTTGTATTAGGAAAGTCATGCCATGAGAGTAACATGCATCATCATACTTATCATATTGCACACAGCACATAACATCTTACACATAGCACATATCATATTGCATATAGCACATAACATCATTCATATCATTCATTCATATGCCATGAGACCTCGGAATCATGAACTTGATATTAAGACTTCCCAAAATGAGGGCTCAACATATGGGACCTCAACTAGGGAGTCTTCTTTAGCAAACACAGAGTCTGCTTCATTCATTCATACGTACTTCGTTTCATTCTTTCATAAGCTAGTGTAAACACCAGTTATACCTAGAATGTAGTTTAAGACTCTCATCGGATTTGCTGTGCAATGATCAAGAATAACCTAGTGTCATTACTTGAGTCTAGCTCACCTCTTGATTATCCTATCCTAACACCTTTGGTATCGTTCATTTCATTATGTGCATCATTTGAGGCTGGCCTCATTCATTCATTGGGAACTTTAACTTTAAACGACATATATCATGTGAGCATCATGAAATCCAGTGTCTCCCCCACACCGAAAAGATGTGGAATCACCGGCCAAAGTGACCCAAAACATACTAGCGTACATGGGAATTGAACCCCGCCAGACCCCTATATTGGCAATATAGGTTCGAAGACTAGGAGATATAAGGAGACCCATACCCGGCATGCCGGACAGTCTCATCTCATGAGAGTTACGTGAACCTCCGCCCTTCCCCAAAGAAGGCATCACCGCTCATAGCTAGTCTATCGGTGCTTAGTATAAAGTTCCATTAAATTCAACTCATACGTCATGGAAGCTGGCTTCTAGTATGAGGACATCATATCTCAATAGATGATTTCTCATCTCATCATTAGTATTAAGTGTGTTAATCTCAATACTTTCATTAGAGTATTCATAGAGACTGGTCTCTTTATTAACTTTACACTCTCATAGGTGAGTACGTTTGGTAACATTTATTTAGGGTCATTTGAGATTGCTCTCATCGTTTACATTAGCCTCATATCATGTTGTCACCGCATTCATTAACATTAACACATTTGCTCTTCATAATTACTCACCCCTTTTTACGTGAATGTTCATCTCATCATATGCCAATGCACTTGGCCATTTGTGTGTTTCACATTTTTACTTAACCCTTCTAGGGTTTCATCATTTCATTACATAATATTAATTTCATCGTATGCCAATGCACTAGGACATTTAGTGTGTTTCACACTCTTACTTAACCCTTCTAGGGTTACATCATTTCATTACATACATCTTAAGTTCACTTATTTTTAAACGTATGTTAGACTTATGGGTCTATACATACAAGCCATGAGGCTTCATTCATAGTTCGATTAAGTGATTCATATCTTCCTAAGATTATGTGGTACAAGACTTATGCATCTTGTATGTATGCCAAGATCTCGATTTCGATCTAAGTAGGCAGCATTATTCTTGAATATTTAATTCACGTATGACTTATATATCAATACGGAAATTTGGGCAAGGGAACCCGGTTTCGAATCCCTTGGACAACACTTACATTTTTCATCTATTTTATTTTTGGTCCACATAACATTGGGACCCTAGATCGAGCCCCAACATCAACTTTTCCTTTTTATTTCTCTCCTTTGAATTTTCTCTTCCTTGCCCGAGGGTTGTGGGATCGAACCCCCACAGCCCCCTTATATTTTTTTTTATTTCTCATTCCTTGCCTTTTTCGAGTACACCATGAGGTTGTGGGATCAAACCCCCACAGCCTCTCTTTATTTTTATTTTAATTTGCCTCTACTGCCTAGAGGTCGTGGGTTCAATTCCCATGCCTCACATTTCTTTTATTTTCATTTTTAATTCTCCTTTACTGCCTAGAGGTCGTGGGTTCGATTCCCCCACGCCTCCCCCTTTATTTTTCTTTTAATTTCCTCCTTAAATCTGCCTAAGAGGTCGTGGGTTCGATTCTCACACCTCACATTTATTTTCTTTTCATTTTTCTTTAAGTTCTGACTGAGAGGTTGTGGGTTCGAATCCCACTCCTCTCAATTCTTAATTTCATACATTATTTTCCAGCCAGGAGTACCCAAGTTTGAACCCCGTCAGCCCCATTTCTTTATTCATGTTTTAGTACTTTTCACGGGTGAGGTCGCGGGTTCGATTCCTAATGACCTCACCTAATTTATACTCATTTAAAATTCCAGATTTGTTCACCTATGTTTAGCCGAAACAAAACTTGTAATTTGCTGGAAATTTTGTCACGTTTTCAGCTCACTTCCTTCAACATTTACACGTGAATTCATAGGGTAATTCGTAGATCATTTAATACGTTCTTAGGTGCATTTTTCATGGATTCGTTTAGCCAAGAGATTATCACTCAAATCAGCCACATTTCAACTCATATGAACATCACGATTTACATAATCATTTGTACATGAAATACAACCACAACATTATATTTTAAAGCCTTAACCCGAGGCACATAGATACGGTTTACATTGCACACACACGTACACATAGTTTCAAAAAAACATCAACTTAAGTCACATAATTCCGAACATACATATAAACACATAATCATCACAAAAACACATTTCATCCCTAGTTTTCTACCAGCAAACATAACCAACCTATGATTCAATGGGAGCTAGTGACAGGGACATGCAACAGGGAAAAACCCTAGTTTTCGGAATAGATTCCTCTAAACTTTAAGGGGTCTCTTGGGAAAGGGACCAAGATAGAAGAGAACCCATACCTTTTTTACGTTCAAAATTTGACTCGGTGCCCAAAGAACTCATCCAAACACACGTACAACACTAAAAGTTCAACACCAAACTCGACGAAAAACCTTCTCTTTGCCTACGTGATTGATTAACGTTTGTTTTTCTTATATTTTTGTGTGAGTTCTTCAAGTGTGAAGAACTTTGGTTTACCTACTATTCTTGAAGTTATTTGGCAGAGAGAAACGTGAAAAACAAGAGAGAATGATCGTGTGTTTTGAGAGATAAACGTGAGAGGAGAGAGTTATATTAGGCTTAGGAGTCTAGTTTAGGACTTTGTCAAATAAGCTTTAGTTAAATATTAAAAAATCTGATTTCCTTTTATTTTAAATCAGTAAATAAATAATAAATATAAATTAATTATATTAATTTACCAACTTAAATTAAAAAAAAATTTAATTTATTGCTTCCACCTAGGTTCGAACCCTGGTGGAGCAAGACTTCACTTCAAGAGACAATTTTCGGCCCTCTCTCTCCAAAATGACCCTCCACCTTATTAATTAAATAATTAATTATATATTTAGGGTAATTACGATACTACCCTTAGCCTGGAAAAAGACCATTTTACCCCTAGACCCTCAAAAACTATGATTTTCCATTTTTAAGTCCGGTAACGACTCATTCGAGTAAATCTTCGTATTCGAGACCCCTACATGGTTGGACCCAACATTTCCAAGCTCAATTAACTCCCCAAGTTAGTTGGCTTGGCTGTAGCAAGGGTTCCGAGGTCTGGTTCTACGCGCATCAATCCGTGTGAACCCGGTCTAATCGTAGGCATTCTAGACACATTAAGCATTACTTATCATATCCATTTTTAGGATTGTTACATTATCCCCCCCTTAGGAACATTCGTCCCCGAATGACACTACTCCTTACTAACAATAAGTAAGTCATCTATAGAATGTATGCATACATAGATAATTCAATGCTCCCCATTGGTGAATATCTGATTCACATATTAACATGATGGTGCACATCCTTGAAACCTACTAGTAGCTTCACATTAATAGACTAAGGAACTCTTTCCTAAACTAGTCTCATCAAAGCATACAACATAAGTAAACATATAAGTCATACAAATCAGCAACTAACATGATGACTCAAACTTATTAACCTCATACTAGTGCATAAACACCATACACAGTCAAATACATGAAAGACTAATTAAGGCTACGCACCCGAGACTTCACCAGAAGTGCCTTCCCCTGCACCTCTAGACTTGAGTGGGAAGAATCGTTGCCTCCCCTGAGCCTCTTCACTTGGACTATTAGACTGAATTCTCTCCTTCCCTTGTTATTGACTTCTCCTATTCGGACAATCCTTCACCATGTGACTCGGTTTGCCACAACTGTAACAAGCGTTAGTGCCCATCATACACTCTCCTCCATGCAGTTTGCCACACTTCCTGCAAGGTAGCCTCTCCTGAGGTGTATCTACTCCATTGTTTCTCTTAACTCTAGACTCGGAATCCCTATCATAGCGACCCTTGGATGAACTTGATTGGTGGGAGAGTCCCTTCTTAAACCTGGGCTTATCCCTGATTTCAGTACTACTCTTCCTTGAAAAACTCTCCTCAGCTTGCCTTGACCTGCCCTAGTGTGCTTCCTCTTCCTGCTTTCCTCCACTTGCTGGACATGGACCATAAGCCTGGAAAGTTCCATGCTGTCATGCATCATAGCTGCCCTACACTCCTCCTCGATATCCTTAGCAATCCCTGTCAAGAATCTACTCATCTCGTCTCTGCTGTTAGACACAAGAGAAGTGGCATACCTGGATAATTTCACAAACTTCTGGGAATACTCCCTGACTGTCATCGATCCCTGTTTAAGGTTGATAAACTCCTCAACCTTGGCGTCCCTCATCTCCCTAGGGAAAAATCTCTCCAGGAAGGCTGTCTTAAACAGCTCCCAAGTGACCTGAACTCCACCCAAAGATCGGCTATCCTGCCACATCTTGCACCAAGTTTGTGCAACATCTTTGAGCTGATAGGAAGCCAGCTCAGCCTTCTCAGTATATGTGGCCCCCATAGCTACCAAAATCTTATGCACCTCGTCCACAAACTCCTAGGGGTCCTCTGAAGTCTTAGACCCTGTGAAAATAGGAGGATTCATCCTCATGAAATCTCTCAGCCTGTCAGTCGTGCTACGAACCAGTGGGTTCTCCCTCTGAACATTCTGCCGGTTGACCTGGTCAGTCATGGCCTCGGCCTGCATAGTGATGGACTATGCCATCTGGGCCAGAGATGCCCGCACCTCCGCATCATTCAACCCAGCACGGTTAACCGGCATAGCCACTCCTTCAGCTGGAGCCTGGGGTGGAAGCAGCTTCTCTTCCTCTCCTCTGAACAACGTTCCTCCTAGTATTCATTCTCTGAAAACAATAAGAATTGATGTTAGACACGTTCATAACGCCAAGAAATCAGACATTAGGAAAAGCACGATAAGATCAGAAGAAGGGAAATGTTCCTACGCATTATGCAGTCTCTAATCAAGGATAGTGGTGCACTTCACAAGCATGACTTAAAAACTACTCAATGTGGTTGATGTGAACTTGTTATTCTCGATATTTAACATAGTGCTCTGATACCAACTTTGTCACGATCGGAGTCTAGACCCCAGACGAGACCGACGTCGTTGAGCTCTCAGAGGTCGCAGATAAGCCTACTTACGTTACTCTTACTTCATCTAGGTTAATTTTAGCAGAAAATTTGAAACTTTTTGTTTCTTATCATGCATAAAGGTCATTCTACTTACATTCATAATGTTCACAATCAACCATCTAACATTAAGATTATCAACTGAAAGAAATAGTTCAATACTCCATTAAATGTATAATTGCCAAAATGGCACCAATACATTGTCAGAAATGAAAACGGAAAGAAACACTAGTGGAACATACTCCACTAGCTAAAGCCTACATCTAAGCTAGATAGTAACGGTAGACATCCTCGAAAGAATGAGGACCTACAAAGTCCGAATGAAAGCTCCACGTCCGGATAGCTGCAACGTCAACCTGTAAGCTCTAGCGTCCACCTGTGCTTGCACCTAAAAATACAGAATTGTATGGGATTAGTACACACTTGTACTAAGTATGGGTATATGCAAGCACACACCAAGGACATGCATGAGTAAGAATAGCTCTTTCCTAATAACATGATTATGGAAAGTCAAGTTAGTGGACTTGCCAAATTGGGATTAGGAAAGTTAGTTAGCTTTCCAAATTTGGATTAGGAAAGTCAGTGAGCTTTACAAATTTGGATTAGGAAAGTCAGTGAGCTTTACAAATTTGGATTAGGAAAGTCATGCCATGAGAGTAACATGCATCATCATACTTATCATATTGCACACAGAACATAACATCTTACACATAACACATATCATATTGCATATAGCACATAACATCTTTCATATCATTCGTTCATATGCCATGAGACCTTGGAATTATGGACTTGACATTAAGACTTCCCAAAATGAGGGCTCAACATATGGGACCTCAACTAGGGAGTTTTCTTTAGTAAACACAGAGTCTGCTTCAATAATTCATACGTACTTCGTTTCATTCTTTCATAAGCTAGTGTAAACACCAGCTATACCTAGGATGTAGTTTAAGACTCTCATCGGGTTTGCTGTGCAATGATAAAGAATAACCTAGTGTCATTACTTGAGTCTAGCTCACCTCTTGATTATCCTATCCTAACACCTTTGCTATCGTTCATTTCATTATGTGCATCATTTGAGGCTGGCCTCATTCATTAATTGGGAACTTTAACTTTAACCGACATAGATCATGTGAGCATCATGAAATCCAGTGTCTCCCCCACACCGAAAATAGGTGGAATCACCGGCCAAAGTGACCCAAAACATGCTAGCGTACATGGGAATTGAACCCCGCCAGATCCCTATATTGGCAGTATAGGTTCGAAGACTAGGATATATAAGGAGACCCATACCTGGCATGCCGGACAGTCTCATCTCATGAGAGTTACATGAACCTCCGCCCTTCCCCAAAGAAGGCATCACCGTTAATAGATAGTCTATCGGTGCTCAGTATAAAGTTCCATTACATTCAACTCATACGTCATGGAATCTGGCTTCCAGTATGAGGACATCATAGCTCAATAGATGATTTTTCATCTCCTCATTAGTGTTAAGTGTGTTAATCTCAATACTTTCATTAGAGTGTTCATAGAGACTGGTCTCTTCATTAACTTTACACTCTCATAGGTGAGTACGTTTGGTAACATTTATTTAGGCTCATTTGAGATTGCTCTCATCTTTTACATTAGCCTCATATCATGTTGTCACCACATTCATTAACATTAGCACATTTGCTCTTCATAATTACTCACCCCTTTTTACGTGAATGTTCATCTCATCATATGCCAATGCACTTGGCCATTTTTGTGTTTCACATTCTTCCTTAACCCTTCTAGGGTTTCATCATTTCATTACATAATATTCATTTCATCGTATGCCAATGCACTTGGCCATTTAGTGTGTTTCACACTATTACTTAACCCTTCTAAGGTTACATCATTTCATTACATACATCGTAGGTTCACTTATTTTTAAACGTATGTTAGACTTATGGGTGTATACATACAAGCCACGAGGATTCATTCATAGTTCGATTAAGTGATTCATATCTTCCTAAGATTATGTGGTACAAGACTTATGCATCTTGTATGTATGCCAAGATCTCGATTTTGATCTAATTAGGCAGCATTATTCTTGAATATTTAATTCACGTATGACTTATATATCAATACGGAAATTTGGGCAAGGGAACCCGGTTTTGAATCCCTTGGACAACACTTACATTTTTCATCTATTTTATTTTTGGTCCACATAACATTGGGACCCTAGATCGAGCCCCAACATCAACTTTTCCTTTTTATTTCTCTCCTTTGAATTTTCTCTTCCTTGGCCGAGGGGTTGTGGGATCGAACCCCCACAGCCCCCTTATATTTTTTTTATTTCTTATTCCTTGCCTTTTTCGAGTAGACCATGAGGTATTGGGATCAAACCCCCACAACCTATCTTTATTTTTCTTTTAATTCGCCTCTACTGCCTAAAGGTCGTGGGTTCAATTCCCACGCCTCAATTTATTTTATTTTCATTTTTAATTCTCCTTTACTGCCTAGAGGTCGTGGGTTGGATTCCTCCACGCCTCCCCCTTTATTTTTCTTTTAATTTCCTCCTTAAATCTGCCTAAGAGGTCGTGGGTTCGATTCCCACACCTCACATTTATTTTATTTTCATTTTTCTTTAAGTTCTGACTGAGAGGTTGTGGGTTCGAATCCCACTCCTCTCAATTCTTAATTTCATACATTATTTTCTAGCCAGGAGTACCCAAGTTCGAACCCCCTCAGTCCCATTTCTTTATTCACGTTTTAGTGCTTTTCACGGGTGAGGTCGCGGGTTCGATTCCTAATGACCTCACCTAATTTATACTCATTTAAAATTCCAGATTTGTTCACCTATTTTTAGATGAAACCAAACTTGTAATTTCCTGGAAATTTTGTCACGTTGTAAGCTCACCTAATTTATACTCATTTACGTTTTCAGATTTGTTCACGTTTTTTACTTTAGGTGGCCCATAAAGTAAAAAATTAAAGCTCGTTGAATCCTCTTTCTAACGTAACTGAGTTTGCTAAAATCCAATTTCTGATGAGAAGACATGCCTATTTTAGTTTAGCATGTCTAGTTAAGGAATTTCACCCGAATTAGCGAGAGGTATTTTGGTCTTTTCCTTACCACATCAGCTTTAAACATTTTTGGTAATATTTTAGGGATTTGGTTCAATTTTCATAATTCTAAAATATACTTAGGGTTTTAGAGAGAAGTTCAAGAGGATAAAGAAAGGAGAAGATTCAAGCGCTCAAGAACTTCTTGCAATCTTCGAGGGGTTTTCGCTAAGGTTTAGATCCTAACGAGGTATGTAAGTTTTCATAGTGTTGGGTTCGTTCACCCGCACACCAATCATGTGAATTCCATCCGTAATTTCGTTCTTGAGGTTGAATGATTTAAGTTCTTGATGAGAATTCTTGAGGTGTTGTTCTTCGTTCTTGAATCATGATGTTTGGTTGAGTTCGTGAGGCGAGGTTCTTGTTTTTGAGTATTTTCCTTGAGCGTTTTCGAGTAGATTATCATAGAATTAAGTTGGTTAAACGAATCTAAGAGATTTTTGATGAAATTGATTTATTTTAGAAAAATTAGAGACAAGAATCAAGAAGAAAAATTCGTTTGATTTTTGGGTAGGGGGCTGGCGCGCCGTGCCAGTAGTGCGCCACGATTTGTGCTCAATAGTTTAGGGGCAGGAGCACTGCACTATGATATAACGTTTCAAGCACACCTCATCAAATTTTACGTGTTCAACGATCGTAAAGTAATATAAAACCCAACTAAATTAGTTGAGGTTGAATCCCACTAGGAACGACATGTGTTTCAAATTCAATTTGGAGATAGGAACATGCTCAAATCACTCATAGGAATAAAAATTATCAAATAAAAAAATCATTAAAATTAAGGTGTGACACGAATGTTGAATGGGGTTTTGGTTTTGGTTATCAACTACAAACAACGACAAATAATATGAGTCAACAATAATGAGACAGACATGTTCTTGGGATGTGATCGATTATAGGCTAATATAGATGAATGGATTATTGCAACTATTAGTACTTAGCTAGATATTAGTGAGTATGCTAGGCTATAGAGGAAGCAAATTTTCTCTTGAACAATTTACCCCGAATCAAGTTGATTTCTCTCGAACATCAACAATCATGTAAAATAAAAAAACCCGCACCTTATTCCATTCACTCTCTCGATATTAACGTGTACAATTTAGTTTAGGATTCACTTTCTCGAGTTTAACCTTGATCAACCCAATACCCACAAACCAGCAATCAAAAACCTTAGTTCTAGAACCTCTCTCTCAAGCAAGCCATGAACACAAAGCTAGAACTGCATTTGCAACTACAATTCTTAAATTTAACCACAATTAATGATTGAACTCACTTATAAATAGAATTTAAACTAACAATTAAAAATACCCATAAACTAAATCAGCCTATAATCACATAATCACACCCCAAGAATTGGGGTTTTAGCTAGACATCATAAAAAGAAAAAAACAGTTACCAAATTGATTATCCATCACCTGGGTAAGTGTAGATTCGTCCTTACAATGCTCCAATCAGAAGAATCTCAAAGACCCACTTCCAAATTCTCAAAAGTGAAAAACATAAGTTCTTCGAAGCTTAGGAAAAACTAGAGAAAACTGTCACACAATTCAAAACTCCAAAATATATTAAAAATATATGATTTAAGATACTAAACCAAATGTTCAAAAATGTACTTAAAGTTGCAAAAAAAATCTGCGAAGAGTCACTCGGCAAAGTAAGCCGGGCTCGCCAAACCACTCGACGAGCCGCCCTTTGGTCTATTCCGGCGCTCTTTTGCCTTGGTTCTCAGCATCCTTTAGGTATGTAACTTTGGGTGTTCTATCTTGGCTTCGCGACATAACTCGGCGATCCATCGACTGCTCCTGTCCATCGCCAAATTGTTTGTTTCCTTTGAGGCTTGACATACTGGAACTTTAGGCGGTCAAATAGTCATTCCGTGATTCGTCAAGTGAAATTGACGATCACCAAGATGTCTTTCTTCATCCTTTTAGCCTGCTTTGTTCCTTTTTACTTGTCCTTGCTTTGTTCCCCAATTCATTTTCCTGAAAATCAAAGGTCTTATATCTATTATTGGCACAAACTAAGCATTTGAGGACGCTAAATCTATATAAACAAAGGCCTAAAGTAAAACTCAAGTTCAGCAGTTCAAAAAGGATGTCTCAAAAACAGTGCTAAAAAGACTCAATCATGAATGCACACAACAAGACACAACTTACTTATGCAAGGATCAATTGTGCATTCAAAGACTTAGTTGTGACTCACCATTATAAAAAAATCTAAAGTTCATAGTACTTGCTTTAAATTCAAGTTCAATCTCAAAAAAGGTACTCAAATGCCCTCACAACAAGAATATTCCATATTCACACGTAATTTTTCAACAATTTATAACTCTGAATCATATACGACTCTCACACTCACAAAGATGAACACATGCATGACTTCACCCATAAGTTTTCACTTATAATCGAATCAACATTCATTTCAATTCAATCAAGATCAAAAAGGTCTTTTCAAGGCTTGTAATAAGGCTGAGTGTAAAGGTATATTCCTTTAGGCTCAGTGGTTTCGATCCTTATGAAATATGGTATGAACATCATTATTCCTTCCTTTAACATTTTCACTCATGCTCCAAATTCACCCCATTATTCACTTCCAATAGAATACCACGCCCCATTTCCTTTGCAACTTTCACAACTTAATTTGACAACTTTTTCATTTTTTATTTATTTTTTCATTCTTCTTTTCTTTCTCTCTCTTTTTTTGGATGGAGGGGTTCCATCTTTTTCAAAACCATGGATAAAGGGGGATTTCTTCACACGTCTTGATTTTTCTCCTCTTTTCACCACACCCCAACTTAGGCTTTTGGCCTAAGTTGACTATTCAAACAAACCACACTTCATGAGGATTATGGGTGAATGGATAAAGAGGAATAAAGTAAAGTTTACACATCTCACAAGGGTTGAAGCAAAGTTCACACATCTCACAAGGTTGTCCATAAAAGCAATACATTGTCAAATTGTTTCACTCTTCAGAATTGTTGCCTAAGATCATTTCAAGATCTTGTATATCTTAGTCAATCAGACCAATAGGGAAAACTCTAGGTGTCATCACATAAGGTTCACGTTAAGCTCATCACACAAGGCATTGACACCAATATCAAACAAGACTCCACACTTTCTCTAGTATACAATGTTCATCACAAGAGACTCATTCGATAATCAACTAGTCACAACGAGATGCAAAAAGTTCACATATTGTCTATGAAACTTTATTACGCCTCATCATAACCGCACATTTATTTTTGTTCAATTAATAGCACTATTCAAGTCATCCTTATTGATCATAACTGATACTCAAATTTGCACTGCAACAACCATATTAACACAACACAAGAGGCAAAACATATTTTAGAAGGGTCAAAAACCATTTATATTCAAAACAAGGAGCCTTAAGAACAAACATCCACAAAACAATATCAACACACAATTCAAAACACAAAAGCCCAATATATACAGAATATAGTCACAAGAGGTTTGTATGGAAATACCTCACCCCACCACAAATAAAAAGACATTTGTCCTAAAATGCACAAAATAATAAAAAGTCAATAAAAATAACAAAGATGGGGGGGGGGGGAGAGGTAAAAAAGGGTCGTGTCTACACAGTCACTCAATCTGTCGAGGCATCAGTGCCCAGTGTCACACCAACAACTTAGGCATCCGTGCCTGGGGTAGAAGCAACACTGATCCTATAATGGATGCCTGTGTCAGCGATGCCTGAATGACCAATTGTATAATTGTCTCCTCAAATCCGGCAGGTCTCTAAAGATGGTCTCTCCAGGGCATCCAATTGTTCCTCAACCATCTCCGTTTATAACTCATCATCTTCCACATCATCCGCATGTACATCTATGATGGTAGCGGGGGCATCTCAGAACTTTCCAGGGCATCCCGATCCTCAGTTGATTAAGAGAGAGAGGTGAAGTATGTGGACTTGAAATAGTCAACAGTCTTCCTCAAATTTGCAACCTCATCTTTCAAAGTTGCCACATCTAAAGTAACCCCCTGTCGACTCTCATAAGTCATTGCACTCACTGTGAGGTCATCAATAGAAGTTGAAAGGGGTGTCAAAATAGCTAGGAGGGCTCTCTCAATCATCCAAGGCACCCCGGCCTCTAGATAGGTAGCCCGCATATCGGCCGAATGATCTAAGTACCCCCTCTTCAGTATCATGGATTATGTAATCCTAGTGGATGGGAAACACTAGAAGAACTAGGAGAGTGTGAGAAATTGGAAGTTTCTAAAGGCCCGGTGGCTTGAGTAGACAAAGATGCCTCTGCAGGTATCATATAAACATCAAACTCTAGGGATGTATCCAACGGAGTTGGTCTCCTTCTATTAGCCTCATCCCAAGTGTACCCAGCCTCTATGCACCGTATATCTATAGAAGATGTAGATGTGATCTCTATGACCTTATTATCCTCATCCCGAGGAAATATTGAACACCGCCAAAGCTCTATAATCAGGACCAAGAAGGAAAGATATGTCTGTCGTTGTTTGACCTTTATGGCCACCTCCTGTATAATAATAAGTCACAATTTAATGATCCTGGCTATGATTGAATCAAGACATGTTACCTTTGGATGCCGGAGGATGGACTCATTCTGCGAAGGCATAATGGAGCTGCTAATGAATCCAAACGAGTACCACACAACCATATTCAAATCCTTTTTCTCGATCGAAGCTCGTGCCTCAATCCACCTCGGGGTGGTTCCAAAAACAAGAGTAGCAAACCAACCTTTTGAGATCATCTAAAGGTGTTGTAGTGGTAGCAAAGTTTAGGTAGTCCAAAACTGACACTCTATTAAACACAACATTGATATAATAACGACAACATCTGATTACTGTCCCCAGGACAATGATGAACTCTTCCGGTCTTAAGGCACTGACCTTCTTCTTTTCTTAGGGAACGAGCTGACCATACGCATCATTGAATTTGCGAACCCAGGTGGGGATATACAGGCCTCGGGGCCTCGTTAAATATGGCAAAGCAATAGTAATAGAGTGTGTCCATCACCCTAGAATGTCTTCACTCTAGACCCTCTGCGGACAACAACTTCTCTACAAAAATTATCCTCAATCCCTCGACCTTTAGCCTGTTGAGTAACCGAGGAGGAGGACCCAAAAATGGTGGCGCAGGATCCACCGTTTGTGCCGGAGTTGCCACTGTAGGAGCAACACGAAGGGTGGACTTTTGGGTCCTAAACGAACCTTGACGAGATTCGGAATGAATCTCAGCTAGATGGAATTAAAGAGGTTGGGCATCCTCAGGCTCATAAAAATGTAGCCACGGAATTAAAGGACTCCCTCTCACTGCCGGAGTTGTGCTCCGGTATCTCAGATGCTAGAACTTTGCCCTAGCCTTTGCATCTCTTGGGAGGTTCTTGTTTGCTCTTTTTCAGGGAGTAGCTGCTCCCTCATTTATAACAATGCCAGTGCTCTTTTGTTGGGCTGCATAATAATGTTCTCTATGTTTGTTCTAGGCATAACTGAAAAAATACACCAAAATGAGTTTGAACAATTCAAGAAAATTTTAGAAAATATGTTGTAGAAAGACTCGTTGAACCGAACGACGAGTCGCAGAATCACTTTCGCCAGCCAAATCGGGCTCGACAAAAGAATTTGATAAAAAGGTTTCCTAGAAAAATAACATTTTGGTGATGGGAGGGGCCATTCGTTGAATCATCAATATCATTCAGCGAGCACAAACTATCCTGCCGAAAGTTATAATATGTTTAAGGGGTTGGGGTGCAGAAAGGTCAATCAAAGGAGATTTTCGGTGAGTTTTCGAGTTAATTTGGCAAGCTTAGCCTTCTTGTCGAAAGTTACAAAATTAAAATCAACTAAACCATGAAATTAAAGGCGATAAAGGGGGATTTTGGCAAACCACCGAGTGGTTCGGCGAGCTTTACCCACCTTGTCAAACTGCCCAACGTGCCTATTTTCAACCTCAACTTTCCAAAATGAAACCCGTAGCCCAAGAAAAAAATCAAAGAACAAACCCATTCAATTAGGCTCAGACCTATTAGACCCCTGCCACTAGGGTACTCAAACTTCCCCCACATTAGACAAAATTGGCCATTTGACTACTTTAGAACTTAAGAATGACGTCAAACTCTCCATCATTCGGTAAAAAATGTCATTTAGCATAATTTGGGTTACTCTGACTTCACCCAACTAGACTCAACAAAAATTAAGCACAACCCACAAGATTATGGCCAATATTAAAGCACGACTTGCCCATGATCCTGCCGAGTTTATAGACTCCATCTTCATAATTTCTTAACTCCAATAGCGGTCCAATCGAGCTAACTGACCTCTTTGGCGAGTTTCTGTCTCGACTCTTGGCTTGCCAACCTACCTCTTTCAAACACATTTCACTTTTCACCTACACAATCAATACACGTTATTTCACAAACTCAAAGAAAGCAATAAAAACTTGGGTTTCCTCCCAAGAAGCTTCTTAGTTAACGTCGTGACATGACACAAGTACCCATTCAAGCTTCATTTTTGGGGTTTTCCTTAGTATCACTAGGCAACCGTCTTTGTTGTTTCGAGTTTAAATGAGAGAAAATTTTACCCATTTGGTCTCTAACTTCTTGATAGAGTAGGAATAAGAGGTCACCGTATGGTTAAAGGTCGATACATCTACCTTCATCTCCTTCAAAATTTTATCAAACCCTTTAACTTTGTTGAGTATACGAGAGAGCATATGCTCAGCCCGGCCACTCTCAGAATCTTTTGGCTTTTGGTGCTCGTAGGGAAGAAAATACATATCCTTCTCCGTTTCTCTTTCCTTTTAGGCAGCGTTACAATCGTGCCACTTTCTATCCGAGTCTCTCCAACCCTCATTTTTGTTCCAACCTTGGTTACACCCGACCTTGGATAGTTTGCATGATAACCTCCTCCTTTGTTGGCTAGGAAGTTCACTTCCTCATTGTACAACGCTTCAAACTTTGCCTCATCGGGTCTGACACAACCCACAACCACAACATTGACACTCCTAGCACAACTCCCATCACATGTTTAGACAAAATTTCAAGTTGGGTCATCATCTTTGCCATGCTTTTGTCCTCTCTTGATCTTTCTCAAGCTGCTCCTTTGTAAATGTCACACCCCGAGACTACACCCCCAACATGGATGGCACTCGAAGAGCATTGTTGGCCTCGAGTGGACCTTGGCATGGCTTACTAACTTAGTGGAAGACTCTATGCATTATTACAATGATCAAATGAACTTACTCAAATATAATAATATAACTTTAAATGTTCAAAAATCAAATATTAAACTTGGCCAAAATGAAAACCCAAGTCTTTAACATAAGAATGATAATGTATAGACTACTACACTACTAAATATTTATGAAGCCTCTTAAACAAAGAGGTATGTTGGGATAGGACCCCCGATTATCCAAACATCTGAAAGACTAGAAATAAAATAAAGAGTCCTCCGGAATGCAATGACGCTCACTAACAGACTCTGAGTGCTCAGCTGGAAAAACGAGGTGCTGGATGGTGATCCTGGTTACTTGTGTCTACTTGATAATATGATGCAGGCCAACTGGCATCAGTACATTAAATTACTAGTATGCGAGTTGGAATGCTAGAACAAGATATAGGCTTGAAAGGAATCTGAAGAATCATTTACCTTGGCTCATCTCAACTTCTAAATAACTTAACTCAAATATAAATCAATAAAGCTCATACAATATATATAAAGCTTATAATAACTTAGTTTGTTAAATATGAAGCAGTAACAAACTTAAATTTACTCATATAAGAAAGTAAAATAGTTTCTGAGGGAATTTTTCTAACGAACAACCACAACTATGAGCCTAAGTGGTGATACAACGTCTTGCCCACACTCTAAAAAATGTCCTATACTTTGCTGTCATATAGAACTACTTAACTTAGTGGATCCACTATCTTATATTAAGGAGCCATATAAAAAGTATGATCCTTTTCTACCCATGATGGCTACATGGATTATGGATACTTTAGTTAATATAAAATCGCATACCCATATCGTGTCTTAATACTACTCCAAAAATATACTTAGATCATGTATTTGTAAAAACAAAACTCTTTCTTTTGTTTGAGATGCACTCAAAACATAACTTAAAAGCTATATGGAATCGATGTTCCCTTTTTTCTCAAATATGAAAACATTTTAAACTTCTTGGGAATACTTAGTTCCTATATACTTCTTTAAAGGAAAGAACTTCACATCTTTACTCTTTGCTTAAATTGAACTTAAGTACTAAAATAAAGTTAAAATGTTTGTGAAAGAATTTTGAAAACTTTAGAACTTATATTGACTAAACTCTCAACTTCTTAACTTGAATCTTATTTTCCCTTAAATTGAATTATGGATTCAAGGATTAGGATTTGTGATTGGAAAGATCTCATGATGTTTTGGAATGATTTTATATAGCTATCATGAGAAAAGACCGAACTATACAAAATTTTAGGATGGTTCTGCAATGCGGATAAGCATTTTAGTTTTGGTTTTGAAAATGTCTTTTAAGGTAGAACACTCCTTATCAACCCTGCGACGTGAAAGAAAATTGCCAAATTAGGGAACCTGCCCCGCGACGCGCAACCAGGACAAAATTTCTTTTTCGTTTTCCAGCCGTAATTCACCCAAACTCGATTATTTTTCTCTAATTCCTTTTAGATACAGATACCCAACAATTTTACCTAAGAACTTTACTCGAAACTACTCTATAATACGACTTTAACGATCTCAGAACTTCCCCAAATCAAGAAAATTCAAGAACAATATAAAAATCAAGAATAGGTATCAAGATCATCTACTTTTAAACTCTTTTAGGACAAATTCATGCTGAAATAAATATGTTTGTCACGTGGGAGAACGATTCCAATGTTATGAAAGCCTCACATACGTGGTAGGAATAAATCCTTGGCGAAAACCACAACTAGATTGATCGATCTTGATGAATCTTTCCCTTTCTTTCTTCTTCGTTCTCCCATTTTCTCCTTTCTCCAAGCCCTAGCGTAAATTCCAAATTTCTAAAACTGGCTAAAATCTGAATCGACCCATATTAAACTCCTAAAAATGGATTAAAGTAATAGGGTAAGGAAAAGACTAGAATACCCCTTAAAATCTGGATTATTCATTTCCTTATTTGAACAACCCAACTTCCAAAGGGAAAATCTCACTCATACGAACTTAGAATTGCGCAAACTCGGAGGCGTTGGAAAGATCATTCAAAGAGATTTTCATTCATTTCTAGAAGTAGACCTAAAACATCCTTAGATAGGAGTTATGGCCATTTGAAGTTGACAAAAAACTCACTTTTTCTAATTGAAACAATTTTCCAGATTTGTCATTATTTCCAAAGTTTATTATTTCAAATTCTTAGCTTCTTTCTATCTATTTCAAACTGTGAGATGTTACAATATATTCCCCTTGGAAACATTATTCCTCGAATGAGATTACTCCTAGTCGGTTAAGGGTGGTAACACCAAGTTCATACACCCAACAAGCAAATGCAATAAACAACATACTTACTTATAACTTAAAGAGTACTAAGAAGAGATATTAGTACCTTGGTCTGTATTTTCTCCGAGTTCAAAGAGATGTGGATATCTTTTCTTCATATCGTCAACAACTTCACAAGTAGATTTTTCAACAAATTGGTTCCTACAAAGGATTTTGACTGATGCAACCTCTTCTGTCCTCAACTTGCGAACTTGGAGATCTAAAATTTTAACCGGAATCTCTTCATAAGATAAAATGTCTTTGATACCAATGTTTTTAGTTAGTATAATCAATGAGGGATTGCCCAAGCACTTCTTCAACATGGAGACATGAAATACCGGATGAATTGTTGTTAACTCTTGTGGTAGCTCCAACTCATAAGCTACTTTGCCAATCCTCTTGGAAATTCTATAAGTACCAACATACCGGGGACTAAGATTTCCCTTCTTACCAAACCTCATAACACCCTTCATGGGTGAAACTTTCATGTATACCCAATCATCAACTTAAAATTCCAACTCCCTTCTCCTAACATTAGTGTAGGATTTTGGACGAATCTATTCCATTTTCAACCTCTCTTGAATCACTTTCACCTTCTCCATAGCTTGATGAACTAAATATGGTCCTATAAACCCGCTTCATGACCAACTTGAAACCATCCAATAGGAGATCTGCATCTTCTCCTACAAAGAGATTCATACAGAGCCATTTGGATGCTAGAGCAGTAACTATTGTTATAAGTGAATTCAATAAGGGTTAGGTGATCATACCAATTATCTTTGAAATCAATCACACATGCCCTCAACATATATTCTAATGTTTGAATAGTGCGCTCTGCTTGCCCATCTGTTTGTGGATGAAAGACAATACTTAAGTTCACCTTTGAACCCAAACCTTTCTGAACAAATTACTAAAATTGTGCATTAAATCGTGCAACTCTATCTAAAATAATGAAAAATGGGACTCTATGAAGTCTTACCACCTCCTGAATATATAACCTAGCTAGAATAATGTTGTACTGAATGGGTAGTCTTTACAGGTAGAAAGTGGATTGATTTTGTCATTCTATCGACAATCACCCAAATAGAATAATTCTGCATGCGAGTCCTTGGCAAGCATGTGATAAAATCCATAATAATCATCTTCCACTTCTATTCCTGATGTTCTATATTCTAAGACAGACCACCGGGCCTTTGGTTCTCTACTTTAACTTGTTGGCAGTTTGGACACTTCGCAACAAATTTTACAATGCCCTTCTCCAAGCTATTCCACCAATACACCTCTTTGAAATCACAATACATCTTTGTGGAACCCCCATGAATGGAATATCTGGAGCTATCAGCTTTCTCCATGATCCTCTCTTGGAGTCCATCCACCATTGGTAAACACAACCTATCTTGGTATCTCAATACACCATCTCTCCCTTCTTAATACTTTTTGCTTTTGAACATTTGCCTTCAATTCAAGCAAAATAGGGTCTTTGTCTTGCTTGCCTTGTAATTCCGACACTAATGAAGACTCATCCCCATTTGTCACCACTATTCCTCATTCTGTGGAATCCATAAGTCTGACTCCCAGACGTGTAAGTGTGTGCACATCTTTTGCAAACTCTCTCTTTTCTTCCTTAATGTTGTCCGGTACTAACCACATACAACATGCTTAAGGAATCAGCAACAACATTAGCCTTACCTAGGTGTTAAAGAATACTCATGTCATAATCCTTGAGTAACTCTAACCACTGAGTGAACACATATTGTAAACTCTTGTGATCGGTGAACACATTCACATGAACCTTATACAAATAATGGTACCATATCTTCAAAGTGTAAACTACAGTAGTAAACTCAAGATCATAAGTTAGGTATTTCTTCTCGTAAATTATCAAGTGTCTGGAGGCATAAGCTATCACTTTGTCATTATGCATTAATACACAACCCAAGACAACTCTACATGCATCACAATACACCACAAAACCTTAAGTACCTTCTGGTAAGGTCAAAATTGGGGCAGTAACCAACCCCATTTTCAATTCCTGAAAGCTTTTATTACAAGCTTCAGACCATTGAGACTTGACTGTCTTCTGAGTCAACTTGGTCAAAGGAGACGAAATGGCGAGAACCCCTCTACAAACCCTCTATAATAGCCAACTAAGGCCAAGAAACTCCTAATATCAGTTGGAGATGTGAGTCTAGGATAAGGCTGCACTGCCTTAATTTTATGAGTATTAAATTTGATTCCCTCTCCAGAAACAATATGGACTATGAAAGCCACAAAATCAAGCCAAAAATCACACTTAGAGAACTTGGCATACAACTCCTTACCTTTCAAAGTCTGAAGAACTATTCTCAAATGGATAGAATGATCTTCTTCATTTCTTGAATATATTAGTATGTCATCAATGAAGACGATAACAAACATATATAAATAAGGTTTGAACACTATATTCATAAAGTCCATGAACACTGCTGGTGCATTAGTTGAACCGAACGACATGACCAAGAACTCATAATGACCATAAGGGGTCCTGAATGTTATATTTGAAATATCACATTCCATAACTTTCAACTGATGGTAGCCTGATTTGAGGTCAATTTTTGAGAAATAAAAGCTCCTTAAAGCTGATCGAAAAAATCATCAATTCTCGGAAAAGGATACTTATTCTTGATGGTAACCTTGTTCAACTGATGATATACTATGCACAACAATATTTTTTGTCAATAAAAAGAGCGAAGCACCCCATGATAAGATACTTGGTCGAATGAAACCCTTATCTAGAGATCTTTCAACTCTTTCAACTCTGATGTTTCCATTCTGTATGGTTGAATAAAGATAGAGGGAACATCTGGACTGATGTCTACGCCGAAGTCTATTTCTCTATCAGGAGGAACTCCGGTTAGATCATCAGGGAAAACTTCTAAAAACTCTCTTACTATAGGAACTAACTAAATAGGAGGTATCTCAACACTAGAGTCATAACTAGGACTAAGTGATAGATAGAACCCTTCAAGACTAACTTTCTCACCTTAAGGTACAACATGAATCGACCCTTAGGCACTGCTAAACTACTACTTCACTCTATGAATGACTCATTAGGAATCTCAAACTTCAAAACTCGAGTCCTACAATCTATTGATGCATAACACGCATGAAGCTATTCCATACCTAGAATGACATCAAAATCTACCATGTCTACCTCGATTAAATCAGCCATGGTGTCTTTGTGATTGATGAAAAATAACACAATCATGATATACTCACTCAACTACAATAGACTCCCCAACAGGTGTGGAAACACAAAAGGGTTCACAGAGTATCTCAGGAATAACATCAAACTTATTTGAAACACAAGGGTTTACAAAAGATAAACTTTTTCCTGGGTCTAGCAAAGCATAAACATCAAAATCAATGACTTTGTTCATACCACTGACCACATCTAGAGAGTTCTCTTTCTCGTGATGATTAGTGATTAAATAAAGGCGGTTGATCCTCCGTCAGTATCGGAAGTAGCTCCTCTAGGTGGAACCCTACCTGGTGGAGCAACTAATGAAGACTTGGATCTATTGCCTGGATTTCCACTACCTTGCTTCTTCTTAGGGCACTCTTTTATGAAGTGACCCTCTTTCCCACACTTAAAACAACATGTCTGGCCATCACAACACTTACCTGGGTAGGTTCACCACACTTAGTACATGCAGGGACCAGCTACCTCCTTGTGCCACACTACCTTGAGTCTGTGTTCGCTTAGCTCTAAAGTGTTATGAATTCTGACCATTATACTCACCTTTGTTTCTAGGTGCAGGTGCACTAACATATGATGGAGTAGGTCCCTTTTTTTTTTATAAAAGGATGAACGGTTAAAATTACCTTTCTGCTGCCCAGACTCATTCCCTTTCTTCACTTTCTTACTTCTTAACTCTTTCCTGTCCCTCAGCTTCGCTTCCTCAACTTGATGCACATAAACTATCAACCTTGAGATGTCCATGTCACCTATCTACATCACTGCCCTTCCCTATTTTCTTGATAGACGACCCAACCCAACAACAAATAAGCTCATTCTATTCCTCATGTCCTTAACCATTTCCGGAGCATAACGAGATAGTTAGGTGAATTTCAACCAATACTCATGCACACTTAGAGAATCTAACTTAAGTGTAAGAAATTCATGTACCTTAGCCTCTTTTTCAATTCTCGAGGAAAGAAATGCCCTAAGAAAGCTTCCTCAAAACAGGCCCAACTCGCAGGTAGTGCATCCTCAGCTCTACCCTCTTTCATACTGATCAAACAAAGTCCTAGAAACATTCTTCAGTTAATATGAATATAGCTCACCTCTCCCAATATCATAAAAATGCATCAAACGAATACCTTTTTAAGCTCGTCAATGAAGTTGTGTGGATCCTCAATAGGGCTTGAACCAGTGAAACTTGGAGTATTCATCCTCACGAACTCACAAATCCTTGATGTGTCAGCCTCTTATTGGCAAGATCCTCTTTTTTCCCAAACTGGTTAGTCACAGCTTGGCTCAACATACATATAACCTCATGGAACTCAACATTGGTGACTTTGCCTTAAGGTTGCACTTCAGGTGCATTGGGTAGCTCTTGCTCTTCGACATTACGTGTAGTAGGAAGACCTCTAACAACTCTTCGTGGAGGTATGATTATCTAAAATACGTGCAAGCACGAATTAGAGAGATACTTTTTAGAGATCAAACTCTAACGCACAAAATGAGTGTAAAAGAAGTGAGAAAATTTCCTAAGTGTTGCGGCTTCCTAATTATAGATGTGGCGCGCTTCACACCAAAAAATAGGACTCTACAGACACGACTTCATAGACTCTCTAGTACTCTTGAACTCTTGGATCTGATACCAAGTTTTTCCCGCCACGAGCCTACACTCTGGACTGACAGGCACTCGGAGACCATTGCTGGCTTCGAGCGGACCCTTGGCCTGGTTTACAAACTCAACAGAAGACTCTAAGCATTTTTACAATGATCAGATAAACTTACTCAAATAGATTAATAATTTAACTTGGAATGTTAGAATGTCAAACATTCAACTTGGACAAAATGGCAACTCAAGTCTTTAACATAAGAATGATAATGTAAAGACTAGTAAACAACAAACTTTCTATGAAGCCTTTAAAATAAAGAGGGTTTTTGGGACAAGACACCCGATCATCCTAACATTTGAAAGACTAGAAAACAAATAAAGGAGTCCTTCGGAATACAAAGAGGCTCATCAACAGAATCTGAGTGCTTAAGCTGGATCAATGAGGCGCTGGATGTTGATCATGGTTACCTATGTCTGCATCATAATATGATGCAGGCCAACTGTAATCAGTACATCGAATGTATGAGTATGCGAGTTGAAATGCTAGAAATAGATATAGGCTTAAAAAGAATCTAAATAAATGCTTACTTGGCTCTTCTCAACTACTCAATAACTTAAATCAAATGTAAAGCAAATAAAGCACATGCAATATATATAAAGATTAAAACAAAACTTAAAACAACTTAGTTCATTAAAGATGAAGTAGTAACAAACTTAACTTTACTCATATAAGAAAGTAATATAGTTTCTGAGGGATTTTCTCTAACCGAAAACCACCACTATGAGCCTAAGTGGTGATACAACATCTTGCCCACACTTCCAGAACTGTCCTATACTTTGCCGTCATATAGAATTATCTAAGTTTGTGGACCCACTATATTATCTTAAGGAGTCATCTAAAAAGTATGATCCTTTACTACCCATGATTGCTATATCGTTTATGGAGACTTTAGTTAATATGAACTCACATCCCCGAATCGGTGCTCAATATTATTCCCAAAATGTACTTAGATCATGTGTTTGTAAAAACAAAACTCTTTCTTTGGTTTGAGATAATTACTCAAAACTTAGCTTAAAAGCTCTCTTGGAATTAGTGTTCCCTTTTTTTCTCAAATGTGAAAACATTTTAAACTTCGAATACTTAGTTCCCATATACTTCTTTGAAGAAAATAACTTCAAATATTTACTCTTTGCTTAACTTGAATTTAAGTCTTAAAAAAATTAAAACGTTTGTGAAAGACTTTTGAAAACTTTAAGAACTTATCTTGACTTAACTCTTTAACTTCTTGACTTAACTCTCAACTTCTTAACTTGACTCTTAACTTACCTTGAATTGAATTTTGGATTCAAGAATTAGGATTTGTGATAGGAAAGATATCATAATGTTTAGGAATGATTTTAGATAGCTAACACGAGAAAAGACCAAACTATCAAAATTTGAGGGTGGTTCCGCGATGCGGAGAGGCATTTAAGTTTTGGTTTCAAAAATGTATTTTGAGGAAGAATACTCTGTGTTAAATACATGATGCGAAACATAAATTCCCGAATCTAGGAACCTGCCCCGCGACGTGCAACAATTCTTCTTCGTTTTCATCCCCAGTTCACCCAAACTCAATTCTTTTTCTCTAATTCCTTTTAGATAAAGGTAGCTAACAAAATTAACTAAGAACCTAACTTGAAGCGACTCTATAATACAACGCTGATACGCTCAAACTTACTTCTCAAATAAGAAGTAAAGCGGTCGTATCAAGTAAAGAACCCAACTAATGAGGTTGGGATCGATCCCACAAGGAAAATAGTTCAGACTTAACTTTATTTTATTATTACTATTATTTAGCCAACTATTTTCCAATAAACAAAAGACAAAAAGGGGGGTTTTATTTCTAAATTAATGAAAATGATTAACTAAATAAGAATGAACAACTAACAAATTTAACTTTCGAAGTTTAATCAAATTATAAAAGTAACTAGGGTTTAGTGTTCCCCACAGGTTCCTAACTTGGTAAATCTAACTATAACAGTTCTATCCTGATATCTTGCATGTAAAGTGATAAGTTATGTATCTCTAAATCCTTGGTCCGGCATCTAGAGAATTTCACTCCGCACCTTGGTCCGGCTACGTGTGTTGCTATACTAACCCTTATCTTTACCTCATATTAAACATCGTATTCGGTATTTGACTAAGCTATTAACTCGTACCAACCAATACTAGTCTATTAGATAGTCTACACTAAATCTATGTTGATAATTCTTTTCCTATTATCTACCTCCTTGGTCCGGCAAGTAGCATTAAGGCAGTTCTAACGTTGGCCACCGTTAAAAAGAATTCTAAACGAAAGAATTATCAATACATGCAAGACACCACTCTAGAATTGTTATTGAAGTTAGATTACTACCTTGTTATTCACCCATGGTTCCCACAACCCTAGCTATGAGGTTTAGTTACCCATGTTCGTAATTACACAATTCATATGTTAATGGAAGAATTCATGCACTTACTTTTATGAAACGAATAATTTCCCAGAATTTAACTTGATTAATCAACGAAATCACAACAATCAATTCCCAAAAATATCTTAATTCCCAAAATCGAGAATTTAATAATATAATTGAAGAACTATAAACTAAAAATTATCCAGAAAGTCTAACCTCAAAAACGAGGTTTTTCCAACTATTTATAATAAAAACAAAACCTAATCAAATAAGGATTCTATTTACTAAAAATCTGTCCAAACGCGTCTGGGTCGACGGACCACGTGACGGACCGTCATGGACACGACGGACCGTCATAGCCTCCGTCGTCCCATACTTCACATCTTCTCATGTTGATTTCTTCATTCCCCTCGACGGACAGGTATGACGGACCGTTTCAAGCACAACGGTCCGTCGAGGGTCTTCGTTCCAAAACACTTGAACTTCGGAATTTTGGGTACTGGGATTACTCTTTGATCATTACGACGAACATGCAGGACGGACCGTCGTAGCTGTGACGGTCCGTCATGGACTTCCGTAATCCCACACTTGTCAGACTTCCCCAAATTTCCTTCAGCAACTTCTCCTTCACTACGGTGCCACCTACGGACCGTCACAGCCGCGACGGACCGTCATAGGTTCCGTAGGTGGTCTCTTCTGCAATTCTTTCTCAAAAACTCCCGCGTTCATCCTTGGACAGATTTTCTGCAAACAAAAGAAACTTATATCAAAATCAACACAAAAAGGCTCTCGACACACACTAAACTTAAGGAAAAAGTATTAGAAATACCGTGAAACCACGGTACATCAACACCCTCAACTTAAATTCGTTGTTTGTCCTCAAGCGACGCACTATGACTCCTTTGTACAAAAGTATCCATATTTCAACTTCCGCAATCATTTGGCTATCAGTCCCGATTATTCTCATTATGTTCATGCATGGTATCACTATTAGGCATTGACTTGTGTAGAATCAAACCATAACCCAGATTTACTACGCAATGATGCCTATCCTCTTCAATTTCTCACTGAGATGCTAATATTTCTGGTATTACAACTCCTGTCCTCACTTCAAATAACATCCTCATTTTTCACACAATTATTTTAGTTTGAGTATAAGGATCACTTTTCGACACTCACTCTCAGAACAAATTCATCACTCATTTATACATATTGCCATAGGCTTGCCCTTATTTTCACTAATTCAAATTCCTCATACGCACTTAGGATCACAATAGGACTTTTTAGATTGTAACATAGGCTCAGGGTCAGGTAGGGTGTATTTAGGTATACTTTAGTGACTTGTTGCCCTCCTTGACATATCAGCTAAGCAAACCTCCTTTTTATCATTCTTATTTCGCCCTATTACTCAATTTTCTTTTCACTTTGCTGTTTTCCCTTTCTTATCCTTATGCGTGAGTGACTTTTCTCTTTTCTTGTGTTTATTTTGCTTTTTTATTTTTTTTATTTTTTTTAGTCACTTCTGTTTTATTCTTTCTTTCTCTTCATTCTTTCAACCCCACTTTCCGTGGTTTTCCTTATAGCAGCCACCCTCAACTCATGATTTTGCCATGAGTCAAGGTTCACAATACCCATGGTTGGGTCAGGGCCAAAACAAGGTTGCTTTCTGCATTAGCCACCCTCAACTTATGCTTTTGGCATAAACTGAGGTGCACATGTCCAAGGAGGGACCAGGGCCAACACATTGTTCCCAGAGAAGATCATTTGGGGTGAAAAAGAAAGATCTATTTTAGGCTCAATTCATTTGGATCAAAAAGGGATTAACTTCATTTGGTTTTCTGTTATTTTTAGGCTCAAGATTGACTATTTCGAACAAGGTCCTATGATCCTTTCCTAAGTGATTGTTTTGACTCACTTTTAGCAGGACTAACCAGGCAAGTTCTAGCTCAGTATTAATGGTGGCATTCGAATTCACCTCACACTCACATGACATTCCTTGCATTCCCAGAGTATTAGACACCTAGTTCAAATCTTAGATTCAGGATCATGCAGTAGTGTATCTTTGTTTCATGTTTCAAACCACACAATTATCACTTACTATGCCTAGTCATGCAAATGATTATCGAGATATCATATTTATTTTAGCCATCATGCTTCAGATTTATACTGTGTACATAAGATATGACATGCCGGTTCAACAATAAAAGTAATCAGTCTTTTGGGGAAAAAGAACACAGGCAAGTAAACCCCAAAAGAGGATCGTGAACTTGGGCTACTCAGAATTCACCCAAGCGCTCACTTTCCATTTACCCCACCCCCAACAAAAGATATGCAATTGTCCCCAATGCATAGAAAAGTTAAACTACGTAAAAGGGTAAGTGAAGCAAACCTGAGGCGCTAAGCGCCGGTGATCAGCAAGCTGGTAGGTCCGGTTCCCCGGAACCCACTCCCTGCGTAGTCTGGACATCCTCAGTAACGTCCTCAGCATCCACAGCACCATCAGTAGTGCCTCCCACAGAATCTACAATTTTGGAGCTAGACGCCCCGGCAGTTACTTCTACAGCCCTCAACCTACGGGCCTCCTCATCGGCAATCGAGGCTCTCCTCGCAGATTCCATCTCACGGCGCTCCTTCTTCCTTGCCCTAGCCTCATCCTCTTTTGCCTCAGCAATAGTCTTCTGCATCCACAGCTGGATGTGATGCAGAAGAGTAGCCATCTGTGCCTCAAGTTTCTGGACCCGAGCAAGTGGGACCAGAGTGGCAGAAGGAGCCGAGCGAGAGGAGCTCGGGGCAGTGCTACTACCCGGGATAGACTCGACCGGAGTAGTGTCAGTGTGTGCAGAAGCAGCACGGGAAGCATCATGAGCATGCTCTACGGTGTCGGCCAGGTTCTCACCAAATGGGGCCACCTCTGGACGGGGCCCTCTGAGTGGGGCCAACTCATTGGCCTCATCCCTGATGAGGCCGATGTCAACATTTCCTGGCGGGGTCTTGAGCTGCTCAATGTGCCAAATGGGCACACCTGCTGATCTGCACAAAGAGAAAATCATGCAAGGGAAAGGGTAAGTCGTGGTGACCTTGAAGGCCCTCTCGTGCATGACCGCTTGGAGAAGCCAAGCGAAATCGACCTCGAACCCTGCCATCATTGCAGCCATCAGCACTGCACGATCCCAGGTGACTATGTTATCCGCAGCAGTGGGGGAGAGACAATGGCGGACTATCAACCAAAGAAAATTGGCCGTAAAGGTCAAGTTGGCCTTCCTGATGGCTCCCTTAGGGTCCATCACCCAATCCGCAGCCTCTCCATCAACAGACAGGTGATGGGCCATCCACCTCTTGGTGGTCTCTCTCAGTGAAGGCTGGCGGAAGAAACTACCCTCTTTAACAATTTGCCACCAGTAATCAAACTCGGCAGTGAGAGGTGTGCTGGTGGAGTCAAAATCCGTGCCGTACAGATATCGGCGGATGGCTGGTAGTGAGATGTCGACCTGGATGCCGCGTACTCGGACATGCTCAAGTGGGGCCTGTTTGGCGGGGGTAGACCGCCTATCGATCTGTGAGCGAAGAGTAGCCACATAGGAGGCATAGAACTCACGCACTAACTCCTCACTGTAGAGGCCCAAAGAACGAGCCATTCACTCCAGCCGGTGTCTGGTGAAAAGGGTGTGAATGTCTGGCATGGTGGGGAGACTTCCCGTGAGGACCCGCCTCTCCAGTGTGAGGGTCCGTGTCATGACGCCTTTGTCATTGAGCACTTTGGCGTCCAAGTATACTTTGTATTGCCCGTCGACACACCACCGGTTGGGCTGATCGGCAACCGGGGCAGGAACTCCAGTTGGTGATCCAGGGGTGGAGTCAGTGCTGTCAGCCTCATCATCCGAAAAGACTGTGTAGCTGTGGCAGGGGCAGAGGCTTCTGCGGACCCAGAGGCTTCCTCTGACCACGAAACTCCTAAGGAGCCAGATGCTCCTTCGTCTTGGGAAGCTGACCCAGAAGGTGTGCCGGTCAGTGTGCGCTCCTCATCAGACTGGGAGGCAGTGACTACGCCGGGCGCCACCTTCTGGGGTGTGACTCTCGGTACACGTGGAGCTCGTGTTGTAGTAGCAGTGCCTGGGGGCACGTATTCTGGATCATGCTCATCATCAGAGCCTATCACCAATCGGGCAGACGGGGCGACAGATTTAGAACGCCCACGTGCGTAAACTCGATCTTGTTTAGGTGCCATTGGAGGTAGTACCTGTAATGAATCATCATTAGTACTTGAAGGATGAAACAGGACAGGTAAAAAAATGACAATAATATATAGAAACTCAAAATAGTGAGAACAGCTCTGAAATGGCAGTAAGGCACGACGGACATGATGACGGCCCGTAGTGAGTATGACGGACCGTCATGCGATCCGTCATGTAATACTTGGCAAAATAAAGTATCAGAAGGAAAGTCTCTGACCGATACGACGGTTGTGCAGGACGGACCGTCGTGGGTATGACGGTCCGTCACATGTGTCCGTCAGTGGACACTTAGAAAAAGTGTTGAGACCCTTAGGACAGGGGTCTCTGACCGATACGACAGTTTTGAAGGACGGACCGTCGTGGGTATGACGGTCCGTCACATGTGTCCGTCAGTGGACACTTAGAAAAAGTGTTGAGACCCTTAGGGAAGGGGTCTCTAACCGATACGACGGTTTTGCAGGACGGACCATCGTGGGTATGACGGTCCGTCACATGTGTCCGTCAGTGGACACTTAGAAAAAGTGTTGAGACCCTTAGGGCAGGGGTCTCTGACAGATACGACGGTTGTGCAGGACGGACCATCGTGGGTATGACGGTCCGTCACATGTGTCCGTCAGTGGACACTTAGAAAAAGTGTTGAGACCCTTAGGACAGGGGTCTCTGACTGTCACGACGGTTGTGCAGGACGGACCGTCGTGGGTATGACGGTCCGTCACATGTGTCCGTCAGTGGACACTTAGAAAAAGTGTTGAGACCCTTAGGACAAGGGTCTCTTACCGTCACGACGGTTGTGCAGGACGAACCGTCGTGGGTATGACGGTCCGTCACAGGTGTCCGTCAGTGGACACTTAGAAAAAGTGTTGAGACCCTTAGGACAGGGGTCTCTGACCGTGACGACGGTTGTGCAGCGGCGCCAAAATTTGATACGCTCAAACTTATGATCGAAGGGAAACAAGGGTTCTCTTCCTCTCCGTGTATTTGGCATACAAGGACGTCAAACCTGGCAAAATAAAAAACAACAGAAAAAGTAAAATCAGGAAAATATTGAATAAATTTTAGTAATAAATTTAAGTTAATCTAAAAGATACTTTCCCCGGCAGCGGCGCCAAAATTTGATACGCTCAAACTTACTTCTCAAATAAGAAGTAAAGCGGTCGTATCAAGTAAAGAACCCAACTAATGAGGTTGGGATCGATCCCACAAGGAAAATAGTTCAGACTTAACTTTATTTTATTATTACTATTATTTAGCCAACTATTTTCCAATAAACCAAAAGACAAAAAGGGGGGTTTTTATTTCTAAATTAATGAAAATGATTAACTAAATAAGAATGAACAACTAACAAATTTAACTTTCGAAGTTTAATCAAATTATAAAAGTAACTAGGGTTTTGAGTGTTCCCCACAGGTTCCTAACTTGGTAAATCTAACTATAACAACTCTATCCTGATATCTTGCACGTAAAGTGATAAGTTATGTATCTCTAAATCCTTGGTCCGGCATCTAGAGAATTTCACTCCGCACCTTGGTCCGGCTACGTGTGTTGCTATACTAACCCTTATCTTTACCTCATATTAAACATCGTATTCGGTATTTCACTAAGCTATTAACTCGTACCAACCAATACTAGTCTATTAGATAGTCTACACTAAATCTATGTTGATAATTCTTTTCCTATTATCTACCTCCTTGGTCCGGCAAGTAGCATTAAGGAAAGTTCTAACGTTGGCCACCGTTAAAAAGAATTCTAAACGAAAAAATTATCAATACATGCAAGACACCACTCTAGAATTGTTATTGAAGTTAGATTACTACCTTGTTATTCACCCATGGTTCCCACAACCCTAGCTATGAGGTTTAGTTACCCATGTTCGTAATTACACAATTCATATGGTTAATGGAAGAATTCATGCACTTACTTTTTATGAGAACCAATAATTTCCCAGAATTTAACTTGATTAATCAACGAATCCACAACAATCAATTCCCAGAAAATATCTTAATTCCCAAAATCGAGAATTTAATAATATAATTGAAGAACTATAAACTAAAAATTATCTAGAAAGTCTAACCTCAAAAACGAGGTTTTTCCAACTATTTATAATAAAAACAAAACCTAATCAAATAAGGATTCTATTTACTAAAAATCTGTCCAAACGCGTCTGGGTCGACGGACCACGTGACGGACCGTCATGGACACGACGGACCGTCATAGCCTCCGTCGTCCCATACTTCACATCTTCTCATGTTGCTTTCTTCATTCCCCTCGACAAACAGGTATGATAGACCATTTCAAGCACAACGGTCCGTCGAGGGTCTTCGTTCTAAAACACTTGAACTTCGGAATTTTGGTTACTGGATTACTCTCTGATCATTATGACGAACATGCAGGATGGACCATCGTAGCTGTGACGGTTCGTCATGGACTTCCGTATTCCCACACTTGTCAGACTTCCCCAACTTTCCTTCAGCAACTTCTCCTTTCACTACGGTGCCACCTACGGACCGTCACAGCCGCGACGGACCGTCATAGGTTCCGTAGGTGGTCTCTTTTGCAATTCTTTCTCAAAAACTCCCGCGTTCATCCTTGGACAGATTTTCTGCAAACAAAAAGAAACTTATATCAAAAATCAACACAAAAAGGCTCTCGACACACACTAAACTTAATGAAAAAGTATTAGAAATACCGTGAAACCACGGTACATCAAATGTAACTATCTCAGAATTTCCCCAAATCAGTCAAATTCAAGAACATCACCAAAATCAATAATAGGTATAAAGATCATCAACTTTAAAACTCTTTTAGGATGAGAAATAAATATGTTTGGCACCTGGGAGAACAACCCCAACGTTATGAAAGCCTCACATACCTGGTAGGAATAAATCCTTGGTGAAAACCAACTTGATTGATCGATCTTGATGAATCTTGTCTTTTCGTCTTCTTTCTTCCCTTTTCTCCTTTGTCTAAGCCCTACTATAAATTCCAAATTTTCTGAAACTGACTAAATATGATTTGAACCATATTAAACACCTAAAAACGGATCAAAGTAATAGCGTAAGCAAAAGATTAGAATACCCCTTTAAAATCTGGATTGGACATTTCCTTATTTGAACAACCCAACTTTCAAAGAGCATATCTCACTCATAAACTTGGCGGCGATGTAAATATTGTTCCAAGAGCTTTCACACCATATTTGGAAGTACACCTAACTCATCCTGAGCTAGGAGTTATTGCCGTTTAAAGTTGACCAAAAACTCATTTTTCCTAACTTAAACAAATTCCCAGATTTGTCATTATTTCCAAACATGATTATTTCAAGTTCTTAGATTCTTTATAGTTATTTCAAACTGCGAGATGTTACAATCGATTTAAAAGTGAGAGGCGAGACCTGATCTTCACGGGTGTTCCATGCTCGGTTAATTTTGGTCATACCATCCCAGAGTTGGGCTACTATAATGTAAGGTTGTTGCATTAAACCTCTCAGAGAAAGTTGATCAGACACTCTATTGTTCATCGAATCAAGGCTTCGGTAAAATTATTGCAGCAAAGTATTGTCGGGCAATCCATAAGTTTTGCATTGGAGCACCAACTTCTTGAATCTTAGTCAAGTCTCATGGTTGGCTCACCCTCCAAACGCTTGAAATTTTTGATGTTGTCCCTAAGTGTCATCATCTTCGAAGGAGGGAAAATTGCAACTGGAATGCGCTGACAAGCTCTTCCTACGAAGTGATAGAATCTCTTGGCAACTTAGCCAACAACTTACATGCTTCTCCCATTAGAGAGAACGAGAACAACCTTAACCGAACCGACTCTTGGGATATGTTCTTAAAGGAGAACGACCCGCAAACATCAACAAAGTTCCTTATATTCTCATGGGGATCCTCATGATCCAACCCACAAAACACACATTTCAATTGTAAGAGTTGCAAAATGGTGCTTGTAATGTGGAACACATCGTTCCCTTCATCTGGAGGCAAGCGAATGGCACCAACTCCACCCACTATATTTGGTCACTGAAACTCGGTTCATTGACATCATTGAGGTTTTTGATATCATCCTGGTGGAACACTTGGCTACCATTGCTTTCGTTGATACTCATTTCCTCTGTTTTTAAACAAGAAACAAGAAAAACAAATCTAAAAGTAAGTAAATTCAACTACAACTAAAAAGAACAAATTCAACTTCACAAAAAGAATATCAAAGAACACCACTCCCCGGCAACGATGCCATTTTGATATAACAATTCAAGCACACCTCATCCAATTCTAGGTGTTCAACGATCGTAAATCAATATAAAACCCAACTAAATGAGTTGAGGTCGAATCCTAAAGGGAGCGGTACATGTTCCAATTCAATTTAGAGATAGGAACATGCTTAAATCATTCATAGGAATAAACATCATCGAAGAAATACATCTCCAAATTAAATTGTGACACGAATGTTAAGTTTTTCTTTTGATTATCAACTACAAACAGCGGCAAACAATATGAATTAACAACAATGAGATGAGTTCTTGTGATGTGATCGATTATATGCTAATATAGATGAATGGGTAATTGCAACTATTAATAATGAGCTAAATATTAGTGAGTGTTCTTGGCTATAGAGGAAACAAATTTTCTCTCTCACAATTTACCCTGAATCAAGTTGACTTCTCTCGAACATCAACAAACATGCAAAATAAGAACAACCCACACCTTACTCCATTCACTCTCTCAAGCTGCATGTGTGAAATTTGGTTTAGGATTCCCTCACTCGAGCTGAACCCAGGTCAACCCAATTACCACAAACCATCAATCAAAAACCTTAGTTCTAAACCTCTCTCGAGCAAGCAAAGAACACAAAGCTAGAACTACATTTACAACTACAATTCTCAAATGTCATGGTTCTTGTCCCAAAGTTCATCTCAGTTAGTAGAGGCTTCATGACAGTAGTAGTTGAGGAGTCTTTTCATTTCTATTGTAAATGTTTAAGACATGAGGTGCCTCTTATGGAAAGTATATATATTTTTAAATGTTCTAAGTTAGTCAATTTGAGACGTGGAGTTTAACCTTTACATTTGAGGTTCATTTATTATTGAGTAAGTCTTCCTCTGAGATTTGAACAAAGATAAGGGTTAGCTTGGGTCCATAAATGGTTCTCGAGTGCAAGTCGGTCAAGGATTTAAGCTGAGGGAGTGACAAAGCATAACAACATCAAAAAAAATTCTAGAGAATTGAGAGTGAACCTATCTATGAAACATGGCTAAGGATCCAAAAGTTACTGCTACAATGACCCAATCACAACTTGTCATATTTTAACACATCGACTTTAAAAACATGAAAAGTGAGTTAACAGGAAAGTCCACTAGCCCAAAATAGGCCAGGTACCCTTTAGAAGACCCTAAATGGTCAATTTACGGCACTACTAGTTGTTTAGGCAAGTGGACTAGTCCTCTTGCCTTAATCTAGGGCCTCCAGGATTCGGAGTAAACTGGACGGCTCCCTTAGTGAATGGTCAATGGTGTAAGGTCAATTTAGGTCCAGTAGGCCAACCTTTTAGGGCATCCCGTAGAAGGTGCCACCTGGATGTTTTCAGTAGTATTTCAAGATGATTTACCTTGTGTTCCCCAAAATGAAAATAAACTTCATTATTGACCTTCTTCCAGATACACAACCTATTTCTATCCTCCTTACTATATTACTCTGACAAAACTTATGGAATTATTGGCCTAACTGAAATATTTTTTGGATAAGGGTTGTATCTGACCGAGTATCACTCTATGGGGGCTCTAGTTTTGTTTGTTCGCAATAAAGATGGTTCACATCACATATGTATTGATTTCATTAATTGAATAAGGATACCACTAAGAATAAGTATCCTCTTCCAAGAATTGATGCTTTATTGATCAACTCTAAGGAGCGAGTTACTTCTCTAAGATCAACCTTCTGTCGACTAATCACCAATTGAAAGTGATGGAAGATGACATTCCGAACACTGCCTTTTGAACATGGTATGATCACTATGAGTTTTTGGTAATGTTCTTTTGTTTGACTAATGATGAGGCAGGATTCATGGACTTGATGAATAGAGTGTTTAGATAATATCTTAATATGTTTCTAATTGTGGTTATTGATGACATCTTGATTCACTTCACAAGTGAGGATGAGCATACCAAACATTTGAGGATTGTGTTGCAAGTCCTCAAAGACCAAAAACTATTTACAAACTTTAGTACATGTGAGTATTGTTTGAGATTTGTGGCTTTTCTTGGTCGCATTGTTTTCGGTAAGGGTATTAAGGTTGGATTAGAAGATGAATGTGGTTAAAAGTTGTCCTAGACCTCAAGCCTTTCAGATATTCAAAGTGTATTTGGTTTTGGATGATATTATAGAAGGTTTGCAGAAGGATCGAGTAGGTGATTGTGTGACGGTTGAAATCCTATTTATTTATTTAATTTTTGTTGAGAACATGGGAAATGGATATCAACTTCACAGGTAGAGTGATTTAGTGATCTATTAATTATGTTCAGGTTATAGATGTTATATTATTGTTTTAGTTTTGTTATGTTGTTTCTTTTATTATCGCCTTACATGTTTGGTACTTTTTTTTATATTGACGTCCCAATTGCCTGGTGGGCGCTGTATTCATTCAATAGGTTATCATGTAGATAGGGTTCCTCATTGCGTGTGATTGAGTTTAGCTGGCGATTGGTATGCTCCGTTCTTTTTGGAGTTGTTGAGTTTAGAGTCTGCTTTAGCTTTAGTTGATAATAGGTACGTTAGGGCCCTGTCCCAACTTGTTGTTAGCGGTATGTAATGTAGAGGCATGTAGACATCTATTGTGGGTTTATGTATTAGTTGTGGCCTTGTTGCAAGTTGTATGCTTAGTTTTTGGTCTTACCATCTAGAGTTGGGCTACTATAATGTAAGGTTGTTGCATTAAACCTCTCAGAGAAAGTTGACAGACTCTCATTTGTTCATCGAATCAAGGCTTCGGTAAAATTATTGCAGCAAAGTATTGTCGGGCAATCCATAAGTTTTGCATTGGAGCACCAACTTCTTGAATCTTAGTCAAGTCTCATGGTTGGCTCACCCTCCAAACGCTTGAAATTTTGATGTTGTCCCTAATGTCATCATCTTCGAAGGAGGGAAAATTGCAATTGAATGCGCTGACAAGCTCTTCCTACGAAGTGATAGAATCTCTTGGCAACTTAGCCAACAACTTACATGCTTCTCCCATTAGAGAGACGAGAACAACCTTAACCGAACCGACTCTTGGGATATGTTCTTAAAGGAGAACGACCCGCAAACATCAACACAGTTCCTTATATTCTCATGGGGATCCTCATGATCCAACCCACAAAACACACATTTCAATTGTAAGAGTTGCAAAATGGTGCTTGTATGTGGAACACATCGTTCCCTTCATCTGGAGGCAAGCGAATGGCACCAACTCCACCCACTATATTTGGTCACTGAAACTCGGTTCATTGACATCATTGAGGTTTTTGATATCATCCTGGTGGCACACTGGCTACCATTGCTTTCGTTGATACTCATTTCCTCTGTTTTTAAACAAGAAACAAGAAAAACAAATCTAAAAGTAAGTAATTCAACTACAACTAAAAAGAACAAATTCAACTTCACAAAAAGAATATCAAAGAACACCACTCCCCGGCAACGATGCCATTTTGATATAACAATTCAAGCACACCTCATCCAATTCTAGGTGTTCAACGATCGTAAATCAATATAAAACCCAACTAAATGAGTTGAGGTCGAATCCTAAAGGAGCGGTACATGTTCCAATTCAATTTAGAGATAGGAACATGCTTAAATCATTGAAGGGAAACAAGGGTTCTCTTCCTCTCCGTGTATTTGGCATACAAGGACGTCAAACCTGGCAAAATAAAAAACAACAGAAAAAGTAAAATCAGGAAAATATTGAATAAATTTTAGTAATAAATTTAAGTTAATCTAAAAGCTACTTTCCCCGGCAGCGGCGCCAAAATTTGATACGCTCAAACTTACTTCTCAAATAAGAAGTAAAGCGGTCGTATCAAGTAAAGAACCCAACTAATGAGGTTGGGATCGATCCCACAAGGAAAATAGTTCAGACTTAACTTTATTTTATTATTACTATTATTTAGCCAACTATTTTCCAATAAACCAAAAGACAAAAAGGGGGGTTTTTATTTCTAAATTAATGAAAATGATTAACTAAATAAGAATGAACAACTAACAAATTTAACTTTCGAAGTTTAATCAAATTATAAAAGTAACTATGGTTTTGAGTGTTCCCCACAGGTTCCTAACTTGGTAAATCTAACTATAACAGCTCTATCCTGATATCTTGCACGTAAAGTGATAAGTTATGTATCTCTAAATCCTTGGTCCGGCATCTAGAGAATTTCACTCCGCACCTTGGTCCGGCTACGTGTGTTGCTATACTAACCCTTATCTTTACCTCATATTAAACATCGTATTCGGTATTTCACTAAGCTATTAACTCGTACCAACCAATACTAGTCTATTAGATAGTCTACACTAAATCTATGTTGATAATTCTTTTCCTATTATCTACCTCCTTGGTCCGGCAAGTAGCATTAAGGAAAGTTCTAACGTTGGCCACCGTTAAAAAGAATTCTAAACGAAAAAATTATCAATACATGCAAGACACCACTCTAGAATTGTTATTGAAGTTAGATTACTACCTTGTTATTCACCCATGGTTCCCACAACCCTAGCTATGAGGTTTAGTTACCCATGTTCGTAATTACACAATTAATATGGTTAATGGAACAATTCATGCACTTACTTTTTATGAGAACCAATAATTTCGCAGAATTTAACTTGATTAATCAACGAAATCCACAACAATCAATTCCCAAAAAATATCTTAATTCCCAAAATCGAGAATTTAATAATATAATTGAAGAACTATAAACTAAAAATTATCCAGAAAGTCTAACCTCAAAAACGAGGTTTTTCCAACTATTTATAATAAAAACAAAACCTAATCAAATAAGGATTCTATTTACTAAAAATCTGTCCAAACGCGTCTGGGTCGACGGACCACGTGACGGACCGTCATGGACACGACGGACCGTCATAGCCTCCGTCGTCCCATACTTCACATCTTCTCATGTTGCTTTCTTCATTCCCCTCGACAAACAGGTATGACAGACCATTTCAAGCACAACGGTCCGTCGAGGGTCTTCGTTCCAAAACACTTGAACTTCGGAATTTTGGTTACTGGATTACTCTCTGATCATTATGACGAACATGCAGGACGGACCATCGTAGCTGTGACGGTTCGTCATGGACTTCCGTATTCCCACACTTGTCAGACTTCCCCAACTTTCCTTAAGCAACTTCTCCTTTCACTACGGTGCCACCTACGGACCGTCACAGCCGCGACGGACCGTCATAGGTTCCGTAGGTGGTCTCTTTTGCAATTCTTTCTCAAAAACACCCGCGTTCATCCTTGGACAGATTTTCTGCAAACAAAAAGAAACTTATATCAAAAATCAACACAAAAAGGCTCTCGACACACACTAAACTTAAGGAAAAAGTATTAGAAATACCGTGAAACCACGGTACATCAAATGTAACTATCTCAGAATTTCCCCAAATCAGTCAAATTCAAGAACATCACCAAAATCAATAATAGGTATAAAGATCATCAACTTTAAAACTCTTTTAGGATGAGAAATAAATATGTTTGGCACCTGGGAGAACAACCCCAACGTTATGAAAGCCTCACATACCTGGTAGGAATAAATCCTTGGTGAAAACCAACTTGATTGATCGATCTTGATGAATCTTGTCTTTTCGTCTTCGTTCTTCCCTTTTCTCCTTTGTCTAAGCCCTACTATAAATTCCAAATTTTCTGAAACTGACTAAATCTGATTTGAACCATATTAAACACCTAAAAACGGATCAAAGTAATAGCGTAAGCAAAAGATTAGAATACCCCTTTAAAATCTGGATTGGACATTTCCTTATTTGAACAACCCAACTTTCAAAGAGCATATCTCACTCATAAACTTGGCGGCGATGTAAATATTGTTCCAAGAGCTTTCACACCATATTTGGAAGTACACCTAACTCATCCTGAGCTAGGAGTTATTGCCGTTTAAAGTTGACCAAAAACTCATTTTTCCTAACTTAAACAAATTCCCAGATTTGTCATTATTTCCAAACATGATTATTTCAAGTTCTTAGATTCTTTATAGTTATTTCAAACTGCGAGATGTTACAATCGATTTAAAAGTGAGAGGCGAGACCTGATCTTCACGGGTGTTCCATGCTCGGTTAATTTTGGTCATACCATCCTAGAGTTGGGCTACTATAATGTAAGGTTGTTGCATTAAACCTCTCAGAGAAAGTTGATCAGACACTCTATTGTTCATCGAATCAAGGCTTCGGTAAAATTATTGCAGCAAAGTATTGTCGGGCAATCCATAAGTTTTGCATTGGAGCACCAACTTCTTGAATCTTAGTCAAGTCTCATGGTTGGCTCACCCTCCAAACGCTTGAAATTTTTGATGTTGTCCCTAAGTGTCATCATCTTCGAAGGAGGGAAAATTGCAATTGGAATGCGCTGACAAGCTCTTCCTACGAAGTGATAGAATCTCTTGGCAACTTAGCCAACAACTTACATGCTTCTCCCATTAGAGAGAACGAGAACAACCTTAACCGAACCGACTCTTGGGATATGTTCTTAAAGGAGAACGACCCGCAAACATCAACACAGTTCCTTATATTCTCATGGGGATCCTCATGATCCAACCCACAAAACACACATTTCAATTGTAAGAGTTGCAAAATGGTGCTTGTAATGTGGAACACATCGTTCCCTTCATCTGGAGGCAAGCGAATGGCACCAACTCCACCCACTATATTTGGTCACTGAAACTCGGTTCATTGACATCATTGAGGTTTTTGATATCATCCTGGTGGCACACTTGGCTACCATTGCTTTCGTTGATACTCATTTCCTCTGTTTTTAAACAAGAAACAAGAAAAACAAATCTAAAAGTAAGTAAATTCAACTACAACTAAAAAGAACAAATTCAACTTCACAAAAAGAATATCAAAGAACACCACTCCCCGGCAACGATGCCATTTTGATATAACAATTCAAGCACACCTCATCCAATTCTAGGTGTTCAACGATCGTAAATCAATATAAAACCCAACTAAATGAGTTGAGGTCGAATCCTAAAGGGAGCGGTACATGTTCCAATTCAATTTAGAGATAGGAACATGCTTAAATCATTCATAGGAATAAACATCATCGAAGAAATACATCTCCAAATTAAATTGTGACACGAATGTTAAGTTTTGCTTTTGATTATCAACTACAAACAGCGGCAAACAATATGAATTAACAACAATGAGATGAGTTCTTGTGATGTGATCGATTATATGCTAATATAGATGAATGGGTAATTGCAACTATTAATAATGAGCTAAATATTAGTGAGTGTTCTTGGCTATAGAGGAAACAAATTTTCTCTCTCACAATTTACCCTGAATCAAGTTGACTTCTCTCGAACATCAACAAACATGCAAAATAAGAACAACCCACACCTTACTCCATTCACTCTCTCAAGCTGCATGTGTGAAATTTGGTTTAGGATTCCCTCACTCGAGCTGAACCCAGGTCAACCCAATTACCACAAACCATCAATCAAAAACCTTAGTTCTAAACCTCTCTCGAGCAAGCAAAGAACACAAAGCTAGAACTACATTTACAACTACAATTCTCAAATGTCATGGTTCTTGTCCCAAAGTTCATCTCAGTTAGTAGAGGCTTCATGACAGTAGTAGTTGAGGAGTCTTTTCATTTCTATTGTAAATGTTTAAGACATGAGGTGCCTCTTATGGAAAGTATATATATTTTTAAATGTTCTAAGTTAGTCAATTTGAGACGTGGAGTTTAACCTTTACATTTGAGGTTCATTTATTATTGAGTAAGTCTTCCTCTGAGATTTGAACAAAGATAAGGGTTAGCTTGGGTCCATAAATGGTTCTCGAGTGCAAGTCGGTCAAGGATTTAAGCTGAGGGAGTGACAAAGCATAACAACATCAAAAAAATTTCTAGAGAATTGAGAGTGAACCTATCTATGAAACATGGCTAAGGATCCAAAAGTTACTGCTACAATGACCCAATCACAACTTGTCATATTTTAACACATCGACTTTAAAAACATGAAAAGTGAGTTAACAGGAAAGTCCACTAGCCCAAAATAGGCCAGGTACCCTTTAGAAGACCCTAAATGGTCAATTTACGGCACTACTAGTTGTTTAGGCAAGTGGACTAGTCCTCTTGCCTTAATCTAGGGCCTCCAGGATTTGGAGTAACCTGGACGGCTCCCTTAGTGAATGGTCAATGGTGTAAGGTCAATTTAGGTCCAGTAGGCCAACCTTTTAGGGCATCCCGTAGAAGGTGCCACCTGGATGTTTTCAGTAGTATTTCAAGATGATTTACCTTGTGTTCCCCAAAATGAAAATAAACTTCATTATTGACCTTCTTCCAGATACACAACCTATTTCTATCCTCCTTACTATATTACTCTGACAAAACTTATGGAATTATTGGCCTAACTGAAATATTTTTGGATAAGGGTTGTATCTGACCGAGTATCACTCTATGGGGGCTCTAGTTTTGTTTGTTCGCAATAAAGATGGTTCACATCACATATGTATTGATTTCATTAATTGAATAAGGATACCACTAAGAATAAGTATCCTCTTCCAAGAATTGATGCTTTATTGATCAACTCTAAGGAGCGAGTTACTTCTCTAAGATCAACCTTCTGTCGACTAATCACCAATTGAAAGTGATGGAAGATGACATTCCGAACACTGCCTTTTGAACATGGTATGATCACTATGAGTTTTTGGTAATGTTCTTTTGTTTGACTAATGATGAGGCAGGATTCATGGACTTGATGAATAGAGTGTTTAGATAATATCTTAATATGTTTCTAATTGTGGTTATTGATGACATCTTGATTCACTTCACAAGTGAGGATGAGCATACCAAACATTTGAGGATTGTGTTGCAAGTCCTCAAAGACCAAAAACTATTTACAAACTTTAGTACATGTGAGTATTGTTTGAGATTTGTGGCTTTTCTTGGTCGCATTGTTTTCGGTAAGGGTATTAAGGTTGGATTAGAAGATGAATGTGGTTAAAAGTTGTCCTAGACCTCAAGCCTTTCAGATATTCAAAGTGTATTTGGTTTTGGATGTATATTATAGAAGGTTTGCAGAAGGGATCGAGTAGGTGATTGTGTGACGGTTGAAATCCTATTTATTTATTTAATTTTTGTTGAGAACATGGGAAATGGATATCAACTTCACAGGTAGAGTGATTTAGTGATCTATTAATTATGTTCAGGTTATAGATGTTATATTATTGTTTTAGTTTTGTTATGTTGTTTCTTTTATTATCGCCTTACATGTTTGGTACTTTTTTTTATATTGACGTCCCAATTGCCTGGTGGGCGCTGTATTCATTCAATAGGTTATCATGTAGATAGGGTTCCTCATTGCGTGTGATTGAGTTTAGCTGGCGATTGGTATGCTCCGTTCTTTTTGGAGTTGTTGAGTTTAGAGTCTGCTTTAGCTTTAGTTGATAATAGGTACGTTAGGGCCCTGTCCCAACTTGTTGTTAGCGGTATGTAATGTAGAGGCATGTAGACATCTATTGTGGGTTTATGTATTAGTTGTGGCCTTGTTGCAAGTTGTATGCTTAGTTTTTGGTCTTGTCGGCCTTGTGTTTATATTGGTACTAGTTCTTTGACACGTGCGCAACACGTGTAAGCCATGTTATGTAATGTATTATTGGATCTGTCTTTGATGCTAAATTTCTGGAGTTCTTTTATCTCGCATTGTCATCTGGCACATCAAATACTGTTAAAAGAGACATAGAGATAATGATATGAAAAATAGATTCCACAGCTCATAGATCTAATATTCTTGCTAGAAAATGTCAAAGAAGTCCTGGTGAAGTTAAAAGAAAAGCTATTCAGCGGAAACATTTCTGAATCTGAGAAACAACAAATTAGACATGCACTTAAATTACTCTCCAAGACAAAAAAAAAACAATTAATGATGTCAAAAAATCAAACATCTTGACTGACTTCTGCGCTTCTAGTATTAAGCTTAGTGGTTTTTTCAATCGATGCCAAATATCAACGTTCATGTTTGACAACAGTATACGAACAAGATCCTGATTGTCATCTTTGCAGTACATCATCATTAAGTGTGAGTTTGAAGCACCGTCCAAAGTTGCGCTTGTTAGAGCATGGTATCATGCAAAAGGGAATGCATGATGATACTCTGGCTTCTACATGGTATAGAGAAATTGAAAGGTGCGATCCAAACCCTTTGGAAACTTTTTGAGAAGAGGGAAGTTGTCATCAATTTGTCTTAAGCAAGGTTCGGCAATTGTTGAGCTGGAGTTTTATTGCCCCAAAGACATATAAACTTTTTCAGTGTTCGCTTGGGAAACTACATTTCAAGACCGAATGCATAAGTGATGCATCGTAGAACTCAGATTCTGCTTCTGAAAGTGTCATAATGGTGGATGAAGGTGTTGAAACGTGTTTCCCTGAGTGTTTATCTCAAAACTCTCAAATATGTTGTCATGGTAGAGAACATATGACCATAAGTAACAATTATAGAACTGTACTATGAATTGGATCAGTCTTAATGAGATACACCTCGGATATTATCGATATATGGTTTCGTGCAAACACATCAGTTAGAGTCTGATTATTCGAAACAGAGAAGTAATTGCAGATGTTGGAATTTATTTACCATAGAGTCGGAGAATAAACAAAGATGTTTTTCTAGGACAGTAGGACTTATAAAGAGATCAAGGACATTAAGTGCTTCTCATATGGCTTTTCTACCACAAAGCAATATGGTATTATTGATTCACAGCAAGACACCTTGTCAAAGCCACAATCCTTTCAAAAATTCAAATAATCACTATTTGGGAATCTAGATCTTTCGAAAGAGTCAAGGTTGCATAATACATTGAGGCACTATATGCCAGGCCCCTCTGGATTTGGGGTGGGACATCATAAGTTATAAGAACCTTCAAATATACTCTCAATGTTGATATCATCAAGTTGGTCCAGTTGTGAATTAAAGTATGGAAAGGACATGGTTTCTCAATATAAATTGGTCAAAGATTAATTTGTTGAGCACAAAAGCTTATTTTAGCCTCAAAGATAACAATTATTAACAAACTGTTTGAAAATAATATTTTCCATGAAGTGTTAATGCTAACTCGTAAAAGTATTTTACAACGATGTACTTATCACTTTGTACTAACATATTTTCCTCAGATTTTATATATTTATAATAGACATTCTAATGTCCTTTAAATTATCTCAAAACTTCTTTAATTAGCACTGAATACACGTGTAATGCATCTGACCCAAAACTAGAAATAAAGATATTCCCATGAGATCTCATATAAAGTAAAATTAATATCATCTCTTGTGATTGACCATGATAATTTTAATTGAGCAACTACATTTAGAATTTTCATAATGCATCGAAACAATGTGATACTATTTCATTACTTTTTATAACTTTAATTTATACTTGATATATTAATGGAAAGAGATTTTGAAATAAAATATTGGAGCTAGTGAGGAATTTGCTTATGTGTTTACACAATAGTAAGAGTAATATTAAAGATTTTCGGTCGATACGGTCCAAAAATTCCTATAAGAACATAACACTAATGTAAACTTACTACATGATTAAAACATACTCCCTCTTAGCTGATATTAATCTATTTAATTTCTTAGAAAGTAAATGACTCATGTTCTTTGCCTTGCAACAATACATAAAGCTTTGAAAAATATAGGTTGAATTAAATAAAAAAAATCTTCGGAAAAATTGCTTGAAATAGAAAAGTTTTTGATCAATAGATTACCAAATATAATAAGAGACAATAACTTGATTAAAAAAAAGTACTAAGTATTTCAATCAAACGTAAACAAATACTAAGTAAGTAATCTTGGAGAGACCAAACTTTCTGTAAAAGCAAATCCATTCTGAAGGATTCCATGAGCAACAATGTAAAGGGACCTCTCTTTGTTCTATATGCGTTTTCCCCAGATTCAGAATGTAAGCACCAGAATAACACTTCACCATCTGCAAATTTATATTTTGGTGCGGCTATACATATATCATGATCTGCTATAGAAAATATTCTATGCCAAGATTCCTCAAGACCATAATTATTCATCAACCATAACATAAAAGTGCGGTTCCCCTGAATATACCCGTTACTATAAGCACACAACATTCCATCCAATACTGAAATGGCAATATTAATGTTGCTCAAGCTTATTTCCTCTGGTAATGATATTTCGCCATAAACTTCATGGTAAATATCAAATGAAACCACAAAATAATTTTTTGAATTACCAACCCAATGAAATGAACCATGTATAAATGCCAATGAATGCATACCATGCACCACATAACAAATGTCACGAGGATGTTCAACAATTTTTCTCCAAGAACCACTTTTCAGTGTGAGAATCTCACCAGGTACTCTGCTATGATCACTTACACTATTCGTAATTTTGACTATTTTATAATCATTACTGACTGAGTCAAAACACATTCCCAAACATGAAAATTCCTCCATTGGAAATTATGGAGTGGAAAGTACAATTGATTCTCCGGTGGATGGATTCCATAGCAAAAGTATTTGACATTCAACACTATTTTCATAAACCTTCATAATAACCAATCCGTCACAACAACAATAGACTTTGCAATGTCCTGGTTCAATATTAAAAGGGAAATTAAGTTCCCGTGTATCCTCTACCAATTGCACCGATGATACCGAACAACAATAAATGGAAAATATAGACTTCTTAGGGCGCATTTGTAGAACAGAAATTTTTGTCCTTCTTGGCATGAGTGAGATTCTTCATCTTAAAATACGGCTCATCGATCAGTGTACCCCAAAATTTTGAAACACATTTGAATCGAATAAGAGACCGCACATGCAACCTACTGAGGATTCCGATAAGTATATTCTCTTCAGAGTAAACATCCATGGCCTAGTTAGACAAGAAAATTCAATCACACTTTTTTTAAGTATTGAAATATTATATAATCATTACAAAAGTTTTATAAAGATAAACTAGAAAGCTTATTTATATTATCTTCTATTACCAAAATAAAATAGAGTATCAAAAAATGAGAAAATTTTAACAAGAGAAAAAATTCAAGTCCTTTGTCAGTTGAAACAATGAAAGAGAAACTAATAAAACAAGCACTTAAGAATTTGTAACTATTCAATGTTTTAGTGAAGATATAAAACTGGCATAAGGATCATATATTTCTCACCTATCCTTATTTTCTAGCGTGACTTTAACATTTTTCTAGTTGAAACAATTAATGCTTGGAATCGATGCATTCTTGTTCTACTGAAGTTTACTTAGTAGGTGTGTGTTTGTATGAAAAAATACTAAATCTTTGGCTTGTATATTTGTTTTATCCACATTGTTTCACAATTATCATAGGTAGAAGGATTTGGTCCTCGCAAAATTAATGATGATGATATTCTCCTTCACTAAATGATAGAACCTAAATAGGGAAACAACACATTTATCCATAGAAATAGAGCACACATATATACTTAGTCAAACCAATAATAAATTGAATGTATAAACTCAATTAGTAACATGTGAACTCACTTGTTTCCAATCAACAATATTTATCACTTTTTCTTGTTTTGGTAGTTCCACTGCTCTTGATCCTGTATACAAAATTGTATGAAATTGGCTTTAGTTGTCAAAAATAACACACATACACAAAAAAAAGGAAAAAAAAAACTTTGAGAACTTGATCGAAAATTATTGAATTGTTTTTCAGATTTTTATCAACCATCTTTGAAGATTTAATTTGATTGCTCAATTTTTTTTGCCTTATATAAAATGGTTATAGTTATTTATGGATGAAACATAAATACATTATCAATAGGAGAAAATTTTATTTAATAGTTACTATCCAAAAAAAAATAACACTATAGATTGTGTTCCATAAAATCATTATTCAATATCTGAATTTAAATTATTTAATAAAATATATTAAGTGATTATTAGATAAAAATTAATCTTCTAGTCTTATCATGATTATTCACTACCTAGTGTTAATTTTATCAAAATATTGGATTTTCATGTTCCATTTAGCAACCACACATGTCATATGTTAAAAAACTATATATTAAATAAAAAGTTTCTTGAACTCATAGCCAAAGGAAAAATAATTTTGTCCATACTTTTTGCTTACATTTTTATCTCTCCTTATAATAAATTTATCATCACTTTATTAAACCTAGTTATATACACCACATCAAAAATGATCTTTAATAGAAATTAATTAACGACAATAGCTTAATTGCCACAAAAAATGCATTTTTAGCGGCATTTAACACTCTTTAAAAATGTCCCTAAAGCCTATAGCAGCCACTGGATCCAATGGAATTTAACTAATGTCGGTAAAGACTTTATCACTCTTTGTTAACATGTATATTTGTTGCCGCTAATTGTTATTTTTGTTGTAGTGATATGAGTTTGTTTATGATTAAGGTTGGCATATATATAGTTATACACACACGATATAAATCACATTATACCTGTTCTAATAAAAACAATATTGGATTTATTTATATCTTATATACTATACGATATAAATCATGTATAATAAATATTATTAAGAAAGTATGTTATTTGGATTATAAATACATGGAATGATTGATGTGTCTCTTAAACACACATTATCATATAAGCTTGCAAGAAATTTATATAGCACTTTCTACTCTTTAAAAATAGAAGTATGTTCATTTCCTTTAAATGAGCTACTAATTCGATAAACATTTAATTGGATAAGCATTCAATATGGAAACCTTGTAATTGAATACTTACAATTGATTAACATTGCAATTGGATAAGCTTACAATTAATTGTTGGCCAATCTGTGTTTAAAACAGAACTACTCGAAACAACAAACTTTGCAGAAACACAAAGTTATCAAAGTTTAATGTACCAATGATGAACAGAAGAACCGAAATAAATTCAAAAAACTAAACACCATAAAAACATATCAAAATCTTGAAAAACATAATGGACAGAAGATCAAGTCCACTTAATGAATAGTGTATCCCTAAGTAAATTATTCCCCTCTAGTATCCGATGTTTTGATTTGGAATATGTCCTCCCAGGGTATAATGATCTCAATCACCAGTGTATGATACCTAAAACACTCGTGTAAACGAGCGAACCAACAACAATAAAGTACATGAAGTAAATTTGTACAGAAGAAGAAGAACTCATAAATATTCATAAGTAAAAAGTTCAAAGAATTAGGAGTATTTATAGCCAAGAGGAACTGATTCAGAAAAGTATCAACCTTTCAGAATCCACACGACCATTCATGAAAGTTTTCAACCTTTAAAACGGTCATGGTTGTTAATGAAAGTTGCAATATTTCAGAACATTCATCTCCAAACCGCAGGAAATTCAAAAAAAATGGGAAACTATTTCAAATAAAATGGGTCGCGTGTGGATCCGAGTCAGGTCGAAATGTTTTGGTTAATTAACTGAGTAATTGAAATATTTTTTCCATTTAATTTAAATTAATTAATTAAACGAATAATTAACTAAATAATTAAAACAACACTCTGTCCAAAAAATAATCTCTCGATTGGTCATTTTCCAAAGCTGAAGTCGAAGCCTAGCGGAGCAAGCGAGGACGACGACAGCTTGAGGGGGGTCCCTCTTTCCAACCCTTTAAAATTTTAATAGAAGTATTTATCTATTTAAACACTTTTAATTTTTTTCCACCACCAATGAGGGAGAAATGACTTATCTAAAAGCAAAAGAATATCTTTTCCAATTCCTCTTTTCATCTTCCCTCAATTTCCCATTAAATGTTGCTATACCCAAAAATCTCCTACATTAATGGGAATGGTCATAACATCAGGAATGCACAGACGAGTGTGTAGTTTACAAGCAGTGATCAATTACATTTGGATAAGTAGGTTTCCCCTTGGACTTTCCACAGTGAACATATGTCAAATATACTCGATCAATCGGTAGTGCGATATCTTTCAACCATCGAGCTTTGGTGTATACCTAGACAACCATATGTCACACAATTAACACTTTAACGTTTATGATTCTTATGATTGTGTTTCTTTCAGTCATGAACACCTCCTTGTTTCATGAGTGTATAGAGAATAGGATTTTGACCGAAAAACTCTCTTTGAAGCAGCTTACACTTCACAATCATATAGGTGATTTCTAACCATGTCATTTCGTAGATACACTATTTGGTCAAATTTTCCAAACTTAGCAAATCAATAAAAACAATAAGATTTATTAACTTCTAACAAGCCTTAAGGTTTTAACCTTGGATTGATTTGATTGATAATGTCGAACCGTCGACCACAACTTTGTTTTTCCCCTTGGATCTAGCTCTTGGGATCTCCAGTCTGCTAGATAGAGTTACCGTCAAGTTGACTTATCCTAAGCTGTAAACCCTTTCCCTTAGATAATCTTTTGACTGCCTCTTTTACTAGGCCTTTCGTTAGTGAATCTAACATATTATTGCTTGACTTCACATAGTCAATTGTGATAATTCCACTAGAGAGCAGCTGTCATACAGTGTTATGTCTTCGTCGTATATGACGAGACTTCCTGTTTTACATGGCGCTCCCTGCCTTACCTATTACTCCTTGACTATCACAATGTATGCAAATAGGTCCCACAGGTTTGGGCCATAATAGAATATCCTCTAAGAAATTACAAAGCCATTCAGTTTCTTCACCGACCTTATCTAAGGCAAAAAATTCAGATTCCACTGTAGAGCGAGAGATACATGCATGTTTGGACGATTTCAAAGAGACAACTCCTCCACCAAGTGTAACCATGTAACCATTTGTGCATTTTACTTCATTTGACCAATTGATCTGTAATGACCCTAAAAATGAAATAGGTGAACCTAGAGACTAAAATGTGTGTCATGAGGTTTAGAAGTCCTAAAATGGTTTATAATGGTGTTTTAATGCATCTAATGATTGGTTGAGTTTGTAGGTCAAACTTCCAAGAACGTCCAAGACGTTCGAATGTTTGTCTTGAAACGTACTTGTGTGCCCTATTGTGTTTTGGCATGTTTTACGTGATCGTTTTGGTTGAAATTGATGTGAGAGGTTACTAACATGTGTATGAGTGTATTTGGGTTGGAGAAGTCCGAGAAAAACTCCCCAAGGACCAACCAAAGGAACCTTGAGGAGGACCCAACTTGTAGCCAAAAGCTTTCAAAACCAGCCCTACCAACGAAGGCAATCGACGCCCAGTAAGTCAGTCGACGCCCCGTCGAGTGAGGGCATAGGTTGAAACTTAGTGGCAGGATATTGTGCTCCCATTTGTACAGCCTTTTAACCAAACCACAGACCCGCAGGATGGTCCATAGGCGGGTCTACGAGGCGTCAATTAGGGGTCGAAGATGGGTTAGCAATTTTCTGCAGCATCTCGGCTTAATGAAGGGTAAGTTGGGCACTTCATTCTAGTGTTTGAAAAATTGTTTGGGCGGTTACGTAAGGGTATTTTGGGTATTTTAAGTGGGTTTATAAGTCTTGAACAGTTAGATGAATTCACATTCAAAGTCAAAACCCCAAACCCCACGGAAGAACTCTCTAGAAAACCATTGAAGCTTGAATGGAGATTGGAGATTGGAGCTTGATTATCCATCAAATATTCTCAAATTTTGTGGTTTAGCATCAAGTAAGGTATGTTTTTCATCCATTAATCTTCTTTCTTCAAGAAGCCAAACTTCAAAGTGGTTTTTCAAGATTTTCTCAAAGTATGATTTCTAAATTGATATCTAGCCATGGGTTCTTGCATAAAACATTTTGAATCAATGATTTATGATTGAATTGATGTTAATTTGATGATTCTAATCCAAAAACTATATGAACCCATGCAAATCATGAAATCCTTATTTTGGCTATATTATGGGTAATGTGATCCTAGCTCTAATGTATTGAGTTCTTGTGTAGTTTACTTTGGGCTATTAAATTATGAAAGAAGCATGTTAGAATTCTATGTAGACTGTGCTAATTTGATAAAGTTCATGTTGTATTGTCTTGGATTATTGTGTAGTTTTATTATTTGTTTGAATTGGTGACTATGGCTATTGATAAGAGGCTTTGTGTATTGCATTGGTTGAATTAGCTATGGATTGAAGGTGTTGATGTTGGAATGGTGGTATGTTGACCTAACCTTCTCTATATTGTGTAGTATAGGTATTTCAATTATGATGTTTGGTATGGTCCACTTATGGTGGCGGTGCTTATGTGCTATACTTGTGAAGAATGTGGCCTCGTTGTCATTACTTTATGAATTCTGAAAGAATGTGCTCTCATCGGCATTACTTTATGAACTATGATATTATCATGTTATAACTTGGATATGTGATCATTGTGAAGGTCTATATGATTTATGTGTATATGTGAAGTCCAAGTATGTGTTCTTCTAAGTGATTATATGCGGTCATGATAGGCTATTGTGATGCCTTATGTATGTATACTTGATATTGAGGTATGAATCTTCTTAGTTGACTATATGAGTCTTGTGATGGATTATAGTGATGTTTCTATATAAGTGTGTAAGGTGACTTGTAGTATGCTTAAGTTGACCCTATATGCTACTTTAATGATATTGTATATGTGATTATATGATGGTATGTGTGTCTTGTTTTGGTAAATCTTTGTCCTTTACATGATACATGAAGAATGTGAATATGAACCCTTGACTTAGTAGGCTAAAGTACCTTTATCATGTGTGTATATGTATAATTGAAATATGACCTTGAACATTGTCAAGAAGGTCACTTATGTGGAACCTTCAACTTAGATAAAAGGTTATGATATCCTTGAAGTTGAAAGACCCTAATGGTATCCTTCTTGTGTGAGTGATGGACATAGGGTTGATTGGCTGGAACAACATGAAATCATCCTTAGGAAAGTCATTGAGGTATCCTATTAACCATTGTAAGGCATCCGTAGTGGACCCTCTTTGGTAAGGTATATTATGATTTGGTTGTGACTACTATATTGTACCTCTTCATATTCCCTTTTGATTGAAGTACTCTATGAGAACAAAGGCTAGCGCCGAGAGAGTATGTGTAATACTCCGAAAATCTAAAGCCTAATATAGAGCCTAAAATGAGAGTCTAAGAGTTATAACACAGTTTTAAATTCAATTATGTTGTATATAAGTCATTTAGGAAGTTTTAGAATCAAAACGTCAAGGAACGTCCATGACATCCAGAAACTAGTTCAAGAGGTGCTAGTGTGCCTTAGCCTATTTGACTATGTTTTAGGAGTTGAAATTCAACGAAATTTGGTGGTAAGGTGTATAACACGTATTATATTTGGTTTATAGTCAAAACGTCCGGGTACGACTCCCCAAGGACAAACCAAGGATCCTTGAGGAGGACCTTTGCATTTTGGCCAAAAGTTGTCTAGGACAGTAGCCATCGACGAAATGCAGGTGACGATTCGTGGTCCAATCGACGGGGTGTTGATTGCCACCTTAGATGGTAACTTAGCTGAATTCATTAAGGGGTGATTTGGAAAATCTCTTACAATAACCACGGATGTGCAACACGGAGGCCACACTGCCCGTCGACTGACCTACGGCTCGTCAGTAGGGGTCTCGTAGGTCAGGTATGTGTGTTGCTGTTTTGTCTTACTTATATCATTTAATTAGTTAAGTGGTTAGTTTGTTAAGTAAGGGTTACTGGAGGTTCAATTAAGTTAATTAAGTACCTCTATATAAAGACTTAGCCTAATTAAACTAAACCTAACTCTCATAATTCTCAAAACCCAAATTGCTCTTCCTTCTCTCTTCTTTCTCTCTTCTTTCTCTCTCCCTAAGAAACTCCATAGAATACCAAGCAAAGGAGGGTTCTATGGCTTCAAGAAAGGGGATTTAATTCATCAAACTTCATCAATTAATAACGTATGGGTTTCCTTTCACCTTTGGGATCTCTTTCCTCAATGGGTTCTCCAAGTTAATTTCAAAAAGATGAAATTCAAGTGGGTTTTCTTCCAATAGGAAATTGATCTTGTGAATTGCTTTGTTTATGATTCCTTTTGGTTATTATGAGTAGATTAACATGTATTATGATTCAATTATACTACTTCTTGATGAATTGACCTAGTTTGTGGAAGATGACTTTTCCCCCTTAACCCTAGGTTGTGATCTTAAATTGAATTATCTAGTATTGATACAATTGACTTGGTTGATGTGTAAATTACTATCTATGTTGTTATTATACCAATTTATGAGTGAATTGGGATTGGTTGATGGTAAAATATTGATGATGGCTTGTAAAGGAGATTTGGGTAAGTCTTGTGATCTCAATTCTTTACTTCAATTGTAATTACTTGTGTTTATTGATGAAGTTGTATTGAAGTATACCTTATGTTAAGATTGTTTAGGGTTGGTATGATGTTGAATTGGAATGTCTTGAACTATGGTTTGTGAATTGTTGGCTAAGATGATGATAACTTACCAATGTGCCTTATTATAATGTGATATGTAAATGTGCTAACCTCACATGTATGAATTTTATTGAAAGGAAAATACTCATGCAATTCTTATTGACCTATGATGATGATGATTATATAAGGGATAAAACCTATGACCTAAAATAAGTTATGATCATTAATAAAGGCTTAAAGACATTTCAAAAAGGGACTCTAGCTTAGCACCGAGTGAACTAGAGTGAGGAGTGTCCCTTCCCACATAGGGAAGCTAGGATCACTAATATGCTCATGAGATTGGAGACTATAATGCATGTAGCATTAAGAGGGTCCCAACTACATCTCCTAGTTCTTGAACTATGTTACCCCCATAGGAATACTAGATAGTGGATCCACATAGATGCTACGTTCATGTTTTGGTACTAACTTGGAAAGTAGTCCGCCTTTCTTCGGTGTTGGGTTCCATGACACCGGTTCCACATTAGCTCATGTGGTCTATGTCGGTTAAGGAAAGATGTTACCAAAAGGTAAAATGAAGTAATGAAGTGAACTCTAACTAGGATGACCTAAGGGGTTTAGCTTAGTCTAGGTAGGGGTATGGGACTCTACCTATATATTGCACTAGTTAGCCTGAGGGAAGTCTTAGAAGGATGCTCGTATGTATGTATATGCTTATAAATGTAAATGATATGTATATGATGATATTACATGTTAATGACATTATGTGATGATGGTTTCACTTATAAACATGTGGTTGGTCACTATTGCTAAAGTATGATGATGTTTACTCTTAATGATATAATATGTGAAGTTGGACATCGTTTATGGTTCTTGTTAGGTTTACTTGATTGAGTGAGGTTATGGGGATTTGCTTAGTCATTGTTCTTGTGTACTTAATGAGGGTTCATGAGTAATGGTCTTGCTTTGGTTATGATGTTAGGAACTCTTATACATGCTTGTTGATATTATGACTTGATGATAGAGTTGTCGTGATTATGTGCTCAATTATGTTGATATGCATGTTGACTTGACTAGACTTAGTATTGTTGGTCTTGTGATGTACATAGTCTTGACTTAATGAATATGTATTATTTATTTGTATTGGTTCTTGAATATGCATAAGGCTTTTCAAAGTAAATTAGCATACTTTAATGAAATGAACCTTTTTAGAATGATATCTATGTTATATGTGCATATGGTCCTATACTTAGTACAAGTGATGTGATAACCCCATTTCTCCCTTTCCCCCCAACATTTTAGGTTCCAGTCGTTGAAGGGTTCGTGATGACTTTTGAAGGAAGACTTGGATTCTCATTCTCCAAGTTGGGTAGGTCCTCACCACTTCGAGAACAATGCCACTTTTCTAGTATTGGATGTTGATTAGTCTTAAAGACACTTTGTCACTTCCTTTCATTTGAGTACTAAAAATTGTATAGTCTATATGTGGCTTTTATTATATTGATGTATGGGCTATGCCCAATAGTTATACTCTTGTTTAGATGGTTATGAGATGAGACATCTGTTTTAAGACTATGTTATATTTATTATATATGTTTCATAAAAGTAGAAGATTATGTAATCTTCTTATATGTATACTTGATATGGATATATTATGTGTATGCGGGAGGTCTATGTAAATCTCTTAATAGATATAGAAGAAAAGTTTTAAATTTTCCGCATTTTTAACCTATGAATGTAATGATGAATGCTAACAGGCTAGTCCTAGTCCTCTCCGAGGACGCCGACGCTGATTACGTCTAGGGGGTACTTCCTGGATGTGACAGTATGCTTAGAGAGTGACTCTTCTTAAGTTGATACTAGAGTACAAAGAAACCCTTGATATTCCTTAACCATGTGTCTACATGAAATTTGTCCTAGTTCTACCATTGGCAAGTAGAACCCCCTTCAACGGAGTAGGAAAGACTCCGGATTCCATGCCTAGATAGTATGGTCTATGTCAATTATTTCCTATTCTCATCATGTGGGATTAATTCTAGTATTGGATAAGTACTACAATGTTTAGGTAGTGGAATGGGACACTATCTAGACATGGCACGAGTAGGCTTTAAAGGTACTAGGGTGTAGGTTCCCTAGGTATTTATAAGACCATTATATGAATCTCCTAAATGCTTAGATGAATCTTAATTGACTTAATGAATATCATTACTTGAGTTAATTTAGGTTGAATGAAAGTACTCTATCTAGGGTAGCTTTGAGGGTTGCTTAAGTAGACTTGAAGAGGGTGTATGGGCGGTCTCTTCTTGTTTTACTCAAGTGAATCTTAGAGTAACTCTTGGTAGGAGTAGTATATGCATATATGATTTGAAGTATTGATAATGCTATTATGTGAATTACTGTAATGTGACTTATATGTGATCTTTGGTGTAAAAGGTGTTTCTTATACTTATGTTATGAAAATATCCTCAAAAAGAGCATATATTATACAAATGTCCTTTTAGCATGATTTTATGCATTATGTCATACTTAGTGCATTCTAATGTACTAATTTCATATGTTGTTTACTTCTAAAGGTGTAGGTGGCATTTGAGAGGAGTTGGTTGAGGTGAAGCTTGGATGCTAGAACTCATTGAAGCAAAGTTGTGGTATGTCCTGAATTGATTCGAGGACATCAATATGTTTATCTTTTCTAGTTAAAGAAATTGTAATAGACTTAATTAATTCGTATTTGATTGTTGTATGGGCTGTGACCCAAAGATATTCATGAGTCTAAGATGGCTACTTTGAGACTCAATATTTCTATTGTTTTCTATAAAATAGATTTTGAAAAGATATTGTGAATAGTTTTAATTCTGCACTACTTTTCATATATATTATGCAATGAATGATGTTTAAGGGCTTTTATAAGACCTTTGAAAGGTCAAGTACGCCGTGTATTGACTCAAGAGTGCTCTATCTTCTAGGATGTACTTTCGGGTCGTGAAAATCTAGGTATCATAGCATAATGTTATGAAGTAGTCTATAGGATTCAAAGTCTCGAAAAGACATGTCTAGTAGAGTCGTGTTCATTGGTGTAAGTCGCGACACATCCATGAGCGAGAGGCTATAGGATGATAGAGATTCCCCTTTTTCTCTACTCTTATGTTGTGCCGTAGAGATTAAAAGTTATGAGTGTACTTTCTTAATCTTTTTACTTTTTTTTTTATGGGATATGACTACTAGAAGGATGGCCGCAAGAAGGGTTGAAGAAGAGAGGGTGAATGAGAAAATTCCTCCCTTAATTGAGCAAGTTCTCTAAGGTGGACAAGCTCTACAAGGTGTGCAAGCTCCTAAAGGTGAGCAAGTTCCTATTGGGGGTGAAGGGAATATGGTTCCGGTGGTTCCCCCGGACATGAATAATGGATAGATTAGAGATGATCTCCTTTTCGTAGCCCGATCCATGACAACTCATGTGAATAGGGGTATTGAACCTAGGGTGAATGCCTTAGAGAGTACTATTACCTCTAGATTGAGGGACTTTATGAGGATGAATCCTCCTATCTTTCTTGGTTCTAAGGTGGGAGAGGATCCCTAAGAGTTTCTTGATGGTGTGTACAAGGTTTTCAGTTCCATGGGAGTGACTTCTAAGGAGAAGGCAGAGTTAGCTTCGTACTAATTGAGGGATGTTTATTAAGTGTGGTACACTCAATGGAAAGATAATAGGCCGGTTGAGTCGGGTCTCATAGAGTGGGGAGAGTATAAGGAGGCTTTCTTAGAAAAGTAATTTCCCCGTGAGAGGAGGGAGGTGAAGCTTGAGTAGTTCATTTAGCTTAAGCAAGGTAATATGAGTGTTGAAGAGTATTCTTTCAAGTTTACCATGTTTTCTAGGTATGCTCAATCCTTGGTGTCTAACCCTAGGAATGAGATGAGTAGGTTTGTGACTGGTGTTGCCGACCTTGTGAAAAAGAGTGTTTTACGACCATGATCCATAATGACATGAACTTTCTAGGCTTATGGTGTATGCACAATCCATTGAAGAGTGCAAACTTAGTAGGATCTCAAGGAATTTGAAGTGGGGTGGATCCAATGAGAAAAACCAACCTAGGTTTAAGAAGAGGGCTCCAATGCAAGAAGGATCTAGTGTTCAGGTCAAGATTTAGAGTGGTGGTGGTTCTCAAGGTATTAAGTCTACTTGTGTTACTTGTGGGAAGAAGCACTTTGGGAAATGTCTAGCCGGTACTAGTGGTTGCTTTGGTTGTGGTAAGGATGGACACAAGGTGAGAGATTGTCCTACTATTGCAGCTAGAGGAAGAAAGGCCAAGCAAGTTCCTCCTAGTGCTCCAGATGATAGTGCTCCAAAGAGGATTCGTTTCTATGCCCTCCAAGCTAAACCTAAGTCGGGTGATGATGCGGGTAAGTTATAGTTTTCTCTATTTAGTTGTTACTTGTTCCTTCTAAGTGGGGGAGTATGGTGAAAGGTAGAATGTCATAGTATCATGTTGTATGTTGCATTTTGTTAGGAGTCTTGTAGAAAATGAATTTCATTGATCTCCTTGTATTGTGCATTTTCATGAAGTCATGTTTATGTGGTAAAATGAGTTTAGATGGTTTTGTCTCTCATATTGTCATGCTTTAATCATAAATTGCTTAAATGTTGCATTAGTGAATTTTTGGCATATTTTACTGTAAGGTTTAGCACTTCACTGTAAAGAAATTGAAATTTTCTCTAAATTGTACTTTCATGTAAAATGGTTAGATTGTGCTTAGAAATGTTGTATATGAGACGGATAATGTGCGGATAAGGAGTTCCTCCTATATGAAACGAAGAATGTGAGCCTTATTGCATGATGAGTTATAGATTAGTTTCTATCTTCTTGTTGTGTTTTGAGTCTCTTGATTATGTGAGATTGGTGTTTGTCCTCTAAATGTGTATTGTATATTGTGTGGTATGGTTATTCTGCTAGTCTTGAGTTTATCATATCTTGAAAGTGCCTCAAATGAAGCAAGTGTCATTCGAGGACGAATGTTGTCCAAGTGGGGGAGAATGTAACGCCTCTAGAGACGAACTAGGTGAACCTAGAGTCTAACATCTGTTTCATGAGGTTTATATGTCCTAAAACTCTTTATAATGGTGTTTTGAGGCAGTGTCTAAAGTTTGGTTGAGTTTGGAGGTCAAACGTCCAAGATGTTCGAAAGTTTGCCTTGAAATGTACTTGTATGCCTTAGTGTGTTTTGGCATGTTTTACGAGACCGTTTTAGTTGAAATTGATGTGAGAGGTTCTTAACATGTGTATGAGTGTATTTGGGTTGGAAACGTCCAAGAAAAACTCGCGAAGGATCAACCAAGGGGTCCTTGAGGAGGACCCAACTTGTAGTCAAAAGTTGTCAAAACCAGCCCAACCAACAGAGGCAATCGATGCCCAGTAGGTCAGTCGATGCCCCGACGAGTGAGGGAGTAGGTTGACACTTAGTAGAAGGAGATTTTGCTCCCATTTGTCTAGCCACTGAATTAAATTATGGACCAGCAGGAAGGTTCGTAAGTGGGTCTACGAGGTGTCAATTTGGGTCGGTAGATTGGTCTACAATTTTCTGCAGCATCTCGGCCTAATGAAGGGAAAGTTGGGTATTTCACCTAGTGTTCTACAAATTGTTTGGGCGGTTATTTAAGGGTATTTTGGGTATTTTAAGTGGGTTTATAAGTCTTGAACAGTTAGATGAATTCACTTTTCAAAATCAAAACCCCAAACCCCAAGGAAGAACTCTCTAGAACACCATTGAAGCTTGAAGGGATCTTGGAGCTTGGAGCTTGATTCCTCCATAAAATCTTCTCAAATTTCGTGGTTTAGCATCAATTAAGGTATGATTTTCATTCTTGAATCTTCTTTCTTCAAGGATCCAAACTTCAAAGTGTTTTTTCAAGACCTTCTCAAAGTATGAATTTCTAATGGGAAAAGGCTCAAATATGCCATCCAACTTTCAGAAAAGGCTCATTTATGCCATTCGTTAAAACATTTGGCTCATCTATATCATTACCGTTTAAGAAAAGGCTCATTCATGCCATTATTTTTAACAGTGGTTTTGCAAAACAAATTTTGACACGTGACAAATTATAATTCGGCCACATCATCAGTTTTTTTAATTAAAAAAATCATAATTCTGAACAAAAATTAAATTATTTTTTTTTTATTTTTTTAGTTAAAAAAAGATGAATACATGGCCCAATTATAATAGGCCACGTCATCACTTTTTAAAATAAAAAAATCAAAATTCTGAATAAAAATTGAATTACTTTTTTTTATTTTATTAAAAAAATTGATGACGTAGAAGGATTATAATTTGCCACATATTAAAAATGGTTTTGCAAAATCACTCTTAAAAAATAATGGCATGAATGAACCTTTTCTTGAACGGTAATGGCATAAATGACCCAAAATTTTAACTATGACATAAATGAGTCTCTTCTGAAAGTTCAATGACATATTTGAGCCTTTTCCCATTTATAAATTGATATCTAGCCATGAGTTCTTGCATAAAATATTTTGACTCAATGATTTATGATTGAATTGATGTTAACTTGATGATTCTAATCCTAAAACTCTATGAACCCATACAAATAATGAAATCCTTGTTTTGGCTATATTATGGGTAATGGGATCCTAGCTCTATTGTATTGAGTTCTTGTGTAGTTTACTTTGGGCTATCGAATTATGAAAGAATCATGTTATAATTGTATGTATTGTTGGGTAATTGATATGTAATGTTTGATTCCCGTGTGAAGCATGTTCCCTTTTTAAATAATGAATTTGATTATGTTATATCTTTTACTTAATGTCATGAAAACGTAGGGATTGGAACTATAGTTGAATGAACTCATAAATGAACTCTTTCCCTTCACCCTAACTACGGATTTGATCTTGTGTATGACTAGAGTGGTTGGGATTGGTTATGTTATTGAGTATTTCACGATATTAGTGGATGATTGCTATGAATTGAGTGTAAGTTCTTGATGAAGATTGTTGGAAGCAATATGTAAGTCTTCTAAAGTCATGATTGCTCTATTATGTTGATGTTGGCCTAAAATTGATGTAGCTATGAAATTGAAGTATGTATGATGTTGCTATGCATATATGTTGGCCTATGAATAAGTTAAATGTGGGATCATGGTAAGGAAATTATAATGCAAGCTGATGAGGTTTATCTTGTATGCCTTACACAATATGTTTACGATATGTTAATCTCACAAATGAAGGGTTGTAATGAAAGAAAATTCTCATCTAAACCTAAAGAGCTTATGATCATGTTTATAGAAGGAGTTAATCTCATATGGCCTATGATAAGTTTTTTGATAAATGATAACTTAAGGGTTACTCAAAAAGGGACTTTAGCTTAGCACCGAGTGAACTAGATATGAGAGGTGTCCCTTCCCTAGTTGAAAGGTAGGTTCATAATGACTCTCATGAGATAGAGGCTTCCATGTAATGTGGAACTATGGATCTCTAATATATCTCCTAGTTCTTGAAGTATGTTGCCTCCGAAGGAATACTAGCTAGTGGATCCACCTAGAATGCTATGTTCATGTTTTGTTTCTACCTTGGCAAGTTGAACACCTTCTTTCGATGTGGTGTTTCATGACACCGGCTTCTATGTTTAGCTCACATGGTCTAATGTCGGTTAAGGCGATTGTTCCGTCAAGTAAAATGAAAGACAAGTAAAAGGACATTGACTAGGGTAACTTGAAGATTCTACTTAGTATAGGTAGGGTATGAGACTCTACCTAGACATTGCACAAGTTGTCTCTAAGGATAGTCCTAGGAGATTGTCTTATGTAATATGACAACATGAAATGTATAATGATTATGATATATGATGTTACTCTTATATGATGTTGGCTATGTTGATGAACATGTTATTGGTCTATATTGGTATATATGATGATGACTACTTATGATGTAAGTTGTATGAAGCAAAGCATTACTTATGGTATCCTATCCTGTTTACTTGATTATGCGGGGTTATGGGCTTCACATGATCATTGTACTTGTAGACTTAGGATGGGATTATTGGTAGGTGTCTTGTATGTTATGTTTATATGATCTAATGAACATGAAATGTTAATATGACTTTATGATAATATGTCTTTGGTTATGATCATGCTTTATGTTGTTGTGATCTTTATCTAGTATATGATCTATTGTATGTGCATTAAAGGTCTTTAAATGACTTAGCATGCTTCCTAAAGAAATGGTCCTTTTTCATGCATATCCTTAAATGTTATGTGCATATACCCATACATAGTACATGTGGCGTACTAACCCCTTACTTTATATAACTAAAAATGTAGGGTCCGGCCATTGAAGATTAAGAAGGTCAATTGAATAAGCTTGGAACTCTTTCTCCAAGCGTTGGTAGGTCCTCATGTTCGGGGATGCTATATTTTCGTTATTCTAGCTTATGAAGATTTTAGTAGTTTTAAGAGATAATCTTTATTTCCTTTTACCATTTGGATTCTATTGTTGTAAGGCCTATATGGCATATTGACTTTGTATTGGCTAAGTCCAAGACTCGTATTCTTAGGTGGTTTTTATTTGAGACAGTTTTTAGACTATCGTATGCATGTTGATCATGTTTCCATAAGAGAAGCCTAAGTAAGCTTTTATCTGAGAGGTCGATGTATACCTCAATATATGTTAAGCATGAAGTCTAAGTATACTTCACATAGTATGCAAATGTTTTCAATTTTCCCGTATTTTTAACCTATGATATGTTATGACGAATGCTAAGGGCTTGTCTAAGTACACTTAGAGGACGAGGACGCCGGTCGCATCTGAGGGGTGCTCTCCAAATGTGACAAACACGGTATCAGAGCATGATTTTTAATAACCTAGGGTCAATGTCTCACTAAAACCACATTTATATAGTGTCTTATTCATGGTTGTGAAGCGCGCCACAATTATGAATGAGCTGTTATGTGATAATTAGGAAAATTATCTTTTCTTGGTAATCCTATGTCGTGCCTCTAGAGTTTTGACACTATGTGTCTTTTAGCATCTAATCTCTTTATTGTGGTTATAAGAGATGAACACAAGAAGAACAACCGCGAGAAGAGTGGGAGAATAGATTACGAATGCGGGAGCTACTCCCCAAGGCAATCGAGTTCCTCCTCAAGAGCAAGGTGTTGAGAACGATCAAGTTCTGGTTGTAACAACCCTAAAATGGCTATGCTAAGTAATGCTTAATGTATCTAGAACGCCTACGATTAGACCGGGTTCACATGGATTGATGCGCATAGAACCAGACCTCTGAACCATTGCAACAGCCAAGCCAACCAACTTGGTGAGTTAGTTGATCTAGGAAAGGTTGGGTCCAGCCATGTAGGGCACCCGAATATGAAGATCTACTCGGATGAGTCTTAACCGGACTTAAAAAGGGGTAATCTTAAGTTTGGAGGGTCTAGGGTTAAAATGGTCTTTTTCCAGGCTAAGGGTAGAACTATAATTACCTTAAATAATTAATTAATTAATTAATTAATATGGTGGAGGGTCAATTTGGGTAGAAAGGACCGAAATTGACCCTTTGAGCTAAATCTTGCTCCCCCCGGGTTCGAGCTTTTGTGGGAGCAATGATTTAATTTGATTTATTTTATATAGTGGATTTAATTTAATTAATTAATATTTAATTTCTGATTTAAGAAAAAGGAAAAAAAATCAGATTTTATTTATTAATTAAAGATAAATCCTAATTTGACTATGTCTCTCCCTAATCTCCTAATCCTAAGTTAACACTTTCACACGTTTCTCACCACTTCTCTCTCACTCACGATCTGCCTTCAACAAGAGAACAAGAACAGAACGTCAAATACAAAAGTTCATCAAGAACTTGAAAGCTAAAAATTCAAAAGCAAAACAAGCTTAAAAACGAAAGGTAAAAATCAATTTCTCGACGGATTTTGCTTGTGGTTTTGGTGGTGAGACGTTGTCTTAGTGGGAAAATAGGCAACACGTTGAATCACTTTTGAACAACTTCAAGTATGTGTTTTCTTTTCTCTTGGTCCTTTTCCCAAGAGACCCTTAAGGTTCAGTTTAATCACAATTGAAAAACTAAGGTTGTCCCCGTTGCATGCCCCTGTCATTAGATCCTTTGAAAGATTCAAAGCATGTGTTGGTATGTCTTCTGGTAGATAATTTTAGGTCTGGTTGTGATTATGTGTTGAATATGTATTTGGAAATTATGTAAGGAATGAAAGATGCATTCCGGAAAAGTGTATTACGTTAACTGTTTGAGCATGTGTGTGCTGTAAATTAACTATGTTGCTGCCTGAAATTTGTATGTTAAAAATGTTGTGTTTCAAGTGTATGAAAATGTTAAAAGTGTGATGTTCATATAAGGATAATGTTGCTGATTAAATGTCACCCTAAATACTCAAATAATCAACATAAAAACTTGAGATAAAGATGGATTGAAAGAGACCAAATTTCCAACTTGTTGGAAATTGTTGGTTTCGACCTAAGATTGAAAAAATGAGCTATGTTTTAAATTTTTTTAAAAATATGAGGTCATTGGGGATTGAACCCAAGACCTCACCAAATGCAAATTACATAAAAATTTCATGAGAAAAATGAAAATTAAATTAAATGTGGTGAGTGGGGATTGAACCCACAACCTCTTGAATAGATGAGAGAGTTAGGAGAAAAATAAAATGAGGTGAGTGGGGATTGAACCCACAACCTCTTGAATAGATGAGAGAGTTAGGGGAAAAATAAAGGAGAAAATAAAATGAGGTGAGTGGGGATTGAACCCACAACCTCTTGGATAGGTGAGAAAGTTAAGAGAAAAATTAAGAGAAAAAGAATGAGCTTGTGGGGGATTCATCCCACAATCTCCTTGTCTTAAACGAGAAAGAGAAGAGGGAAAAGAAAGAAAATGATATGGGGGTGATGGGGATCGAACTAGGATCCCCGAAATCTGAAAAATACAATTATAAAGTTTAATATAAGACAAAGTGTTGCTCAAGGGATTTGAAATCGGGTTCCCTTGCCCAATTCCGTATTGACACATAAGTCGTACGTGAATAAATGATTAAATGAATGCTTCCTTTAAGGATTGAAACTAAGATCTTGGCATACTACAAGATGCCTAAGTCTTGTACTACATAACTTTGGGTAACTATGAATCACTTAGACGAATTACGAATGAAGCCTCATGGCTTGTATGTATGGATCCATAAGTCCAGCATACGTTTAAAAGTAAGTGAACCTAAGAAGTTATGTAATGAATGATGTAACCCTAGAAGGGTTAAGTAAGAATGTGAAAAACACTAAAAGCCAAGTGCATTGGCATATGACGAAATGAACATTCACGTAATAAGGTGAGTAATTATGTTATTCTATGATGCTAATGAAAATAGTGACAACATGATAAGACGCTAGTGCAAGTGAGACAAGCTACATCTACGCCTAAAAATCAATGTCACTAAATGAAATTTCTAAGAGAGTATATTTATGCTAAACGATGAATAAATCAAGAAAGAGTGGCTACATGAGGATAGGCTAGTATAAGTGAGACAAGTTGTATCTGCGCCTAGAATCAATGTCCCTCAATGTAAATTCCAAGAGAGCATATGTATGTTATACGATGAACAAATAATGAAAGGTGAGTAAAGATGAAATGAAAAGATGTTAAGAAAGAACAGGGTGGCATCACAATATGAGGCTAGTGCAAGTGAGACAAGCTGTACCTACGCCAATATAAGGTCACCAAATGAACTCACCTAAGAGAGTGTTGAATATTAAGAGACAAGTCTCAATCACACTCTATATGTAAGTGTAAGGACAATTAACACTTATTACGTAAAGAAGAGATGATAATCATCTAATGAGCTATGACTACCTCATGCTAGAAGCAAGCTTCGACGATGTATGAGTTGAATGTAAATAGGAACTTTAAATGGAGCACCGATAGGCTATCTATGAGTGGTGATGCCTTATTTCGGGAAGGGCGGAGGTTCACGTAATTCCCATGAGATGAGACTGTCCACCAAGGTGGGTATGGGTCTTCCAAAATCTCCTAGTCTTTGAACTATGCTGCCAAGAGGTTTTCCACCTAAGCGAGCTAGGGATGTTTTGGTTTCACCTTGTCCAGTGACTCCACCTCTTTTCGGTGTGGGGAAGACACCGGATTTCATGATTCTCACATGATCTATGTCGGTTAAAGTTGAAGTTCCTCAAAGTATGAAAGATAATGAAATAAATGATACCAAAGATGTTTGGGTAGGATAATCAAGAGGTGAACTAGACTTATGTAATGACACTAGGTCATTCCTATTCATTGCAGAGTGAACCCAATGAGAGTCTTAAACTACATCCTAGGTATAGCTGGTGTTTATACTAGCCTATGAATGAAATGAAATGAAGTACGTATGAATGAATGAAATAGACTCTGTGTTTGCTAAAGAAGGCTCCCTAGTTGAGGTCCCATATGTTAAGCCTTCATATTGAGAAGTCCTAATTTAAGTCAATGATTCCAAGTCTCATGGCATATGAACGAATGAAATGAAATATGATATGTGTTATATGCAATATGTTATGTGTTATATGCAATAAGTTATGTGTTGTGTGCAATATGATACATATGATGATGCATGTTACACTCATGGCATGACTTTTCTAATCCAATTTTGGCAAGTCCACTGACTTGACTTTCCATAACTCATATCGTTAGAAGAGAGCTATTCTAAATCATGCATGTCCGTGGTGTGTGCTTGCATATACCCATACTTAGTACAAGTGTGTACTAATCCCATACATTTATCTACTTTTAGGTGCAGGTTCAGCTGGACGTTTGAGCTTATGAGTCGACGCAGAAGTTATCCGGACGTGGAGCTTTCATCCGGATTTGGTAGGCCCTCATTATTTCGAGGATGCTTATTGGTTTTTTCTAGCGTAGACATAGGCATGAGCTAGTGGAGTATGTTCCACTAGCGTTTCTTTTGTATTTACTTTCAGACGTTGTATTGGTGCCATTTTGGCAACTCTATATTTATGACTATATCTTTCATTTGATTATCTTGATTTAGATGGTTGTTGTGAACGCTTATGAGTTTACGTAGATAGTATTATGCGAGATCAATGTTTTCCAATATAAAGTTTAAGTAAACAAAAGTTCAAATTTTCCGCTAAAATTAACCTAGATGAAGTAACGACGACGTATGTAGGCTTGTCTGCGACCTCTAAGAGGTCAATGATGCCGGTCTCGTCTGGGATCTAAATTCCGGTCATGACAAAGTTGGTATCAGAGCATTAGGTTAAATTCCAAGGATAATAAGTTTTCATCAACCACATCAAGTAGTTTCTAAGTTATGGTAGTGAAGTACACCACTATCATGAATTAGAGACTGCATGATGCATAGGAAAATTTCCCTTCTTCTGATCTTATCGTGCCTTCTCTAATGTCTGATTACTTGGTGTTATGAGCGTATCTAACATTAATTCTTATCTTTTATAAAATGAACACAAGGAGGAACGCTGGTCGGAGAAGAGTAGGAGCAGCTGCTGGGGACAACCAAGTTCCACCCCAGGCTCCAGCTGCTGGAATGGAGATGCCTGTTAACCCAGCTAGGTTGACAGATGGAGAAGTGAGGACAGCACTGGCACAGATGGCCCAAGCCATCACTTTACAAGCTCAGGCTATGACAGCCAAGGCGGAGCAATGAGGTGTTCCCAGAGAGAACCCACCTACCAGCACCATGGCTAGCAGGTTAAGGGACTTCACAAGGATGAATCCTCCCGTTTACACTGGATCTAAGATTGCGGAGGATCCCCAGGAGTTTGTGGATGAGATCCACAAGATATTGTCTGCAATGGGTTTGACTGAGGTGGAGAAGGTTGAGCTGGCATTCTACCAGCTAAATGATGTAGCTCAATCCTGGTATAAGATGTGGAAGGATAGTAGGGCCTTAGGAGGAGGTTCTATGACTTGGGATCTTTTCAAGACGGCTTTTTTGGAGCAGTTCTTTCCCAGAGAAATGAAGGAGGCTAAGGTTGAGAAATTCATCAACCTTAAGCAGGGCTTGATGTCAGTTAGGGATTACTTCCTAAAGTTTGTAAAACTTTCCAGGTATGCCACTTCTCTTGTGTCTAACAACAGAGACGAGATGAGTAGATTATTGACAGGGATTGCTGAGGATATCAAGGAGGAGTGTAGGGCAGCTATGCTGCATGAAAGCATGGACCTTTCCAGGCTTATGGTCCATGTCCAGCAAGTGGAGGAAAGCAGGAAGAGGAAGCACACTAGGGCAGGGAACAGGTCAAGGCAAGCTGAGGAGAATTTTTCGAGGAAGAGTAGTACTGAAATCAGGGATAAGTCCAGGTTTAAGAAGAGACTCTCCCACCAAGGGGAGTCAAGTTCATCCAAGGGTCGCTATGATAGGGATTCCGAGCCCATAGTTAAGAGAAACAATGAAGTAGATACACCTTAGGAGAGGCCACCTTGTAGGAAGTGTGGCAAACTACATGGAGGAGAGTGTATGATGGGCTCTAACGCTTGTTATAGTTGTGGCAAACTGGGTCACATGATGAAGGATTGTCCGAATAGGAGAGGTCAAGAAAAAGGGAAGGAGAAAGTTCAGCCTAATGGTCCAAGTGAAGAGGCTCTAAGGAGGCAACGATTCTTCGCACGCAAGGCTAGGGGTGTAGGGGAAGACACTTCTAGTGATGTCTCGGGTGCGTAGCCTTAATTAGTGTTTCATGTGTTTGACTGTGTATGGTTTTATGCACTAGTATGAAGTTAATATGTTTGAGTCATCATGTTGGTTGCTGGTTTGTGTGACTTATGTGTTTACTTATATTGTATGCCCTGATGAGACTAGTTTAGGAAAGAGTTCCTTAGTCTATTAATGTGAAGCTGCTAGTAGGTTTCAAGGATGTGCACTATCATGATAATATGTGATTCATATATTCACCAATGAAGAGTATTGAATTGCCTATGTATGCATCTGTTCTATAGATGACTGGCTTGTTGCTAGTAAAGAGTAGTGTCATTCGGGGAAGAATGTTCCTAAGGGGGGGATATTGTAACAACCCTAAAATGTCTATGCTAAGTAATGCTTAATGTATCTAGAACGCCTACGATTAGACCGGGTTCACACGGACTGATGCGCGTAGAACCAGACCTCTGAACCATTGCAACAGCCAAGCCAACCAACTTGGTGAGTTAGTTGAGCTAGGAAAGTTTGGGTCCAGCCATGTAGTGCACCCGAATATGAAGATCTACCCGGATGAGTCTTAACAAGACTTAAAAAGGGGTAATCTTAAGTTTGGAGGGTCTAGGGGTAAAATGGTCTTTTTCTAGGCTAAGGGTAGAATTGTAATTACCCTAAATATTTAATTAATTAATTAATTAATATGGTGGAGGGGCAATTTGGGTAGAAAGGGCCAAAATTTACCCTTTGAGCTAAATCTTGCTCCACCCGGGTTCGAGCCTTGGTGTGAGCAATGATTTAATTTGATTTATTTTATATAGTGGATTTAATTTAATTAATTAATATTTAATTGCTGATTTAAGAAAAAGGAAAAAAATCATATTTTATTTATTAATTAAAGATAAATCCTAATTTGACTAAGTCTCTCCCTAATCTCCTAATCCTAAGTTAACACTCTCACATGCTTCTCACCACTTCTCTCTCACTCACTATCTGCCTTCAAATACAGAACAAGAACAGAACGTCAAATGCAAAAGTTCATCAAGAACTTGAAAGCTAAAAACTCAAAAGCAAAACAAGCTTAAAAACAAAAGTTAAAAATCAATTTCTCGACGGATTTTGCTTGTGGTTTCGGTGGTGAGACGTTGGCTTAGTGGGGAAATAGGCAACACGTTGAATCACTTTTGAACAACTTCAGGTATGGGTTTTCCTTTCTCTTGGTCCCTTTCCCAAGAGACCCTTAAGGTTCAGTTTAATCGCAATTGAAAAACTAAGGTTGTCCCCGTTGCATGCCCCTGTCATTAGATCCTTTGAAAGATTCAAAGCATGTGCTGTATGTCTTCTGATAGATAATTTTAGGTATTGTTGTGATTATGTGTTGAATATGTATTTGGAAATTATGTAAGGAATGAAAGATGCATTCTGGAAAAGTGTATTACGTTAATTGTTTGAGCATGTGTGTGCTGTAAATTAACTATGTTGCTGCCTGAAATTTATATGTTAAAAATGTTGTGTTTCAAGTGCATGAAAATGTTAAAAGTGTGATGTTCATATAAGGAAAATGCTGCTGATAAAATGTCACCCGAAATACTCCAAGAATCAACATAAAAACTTGAGAGAAAGATGGATTGAAAGAGACCAAATTTCCAGCTTGCTGGAAATTGTTGGTCTCAACCTAAGATTGAAAAAATGAGCTATGTTTTAATTTTTTTAAATAAATATGAGGTCATTGGGGATTGAACCCAAGGCCTCACCAAATGCAAATTACATAAACATTTCATGAGAAAAACGAAAATTAAATTAAATGTGGTGAGTGGGGATTGAACCCACAACCTCTTGAATAGATGAGAGAGTTAGGAGAAATATAAAGGAGAAAAATAAAATGAGGTGAGTGGGGATTGAACCCACAACATCTTGAATAGATTAGAGAGTTGGGAGAAAAATAAAGGAGAAAATAAAATGAGGTGAGTGGGGATTGAACCCACAACCTCTTGGATAGGTGAGAAAGTTAAGAGAAAATTAAGAGAAAAAGAATGAGCTTGTGGGGGATTGATCCCACAATCTCCTTGTCTTAAACGAGAAAGAGAAGAGGGAAAAGAAAGAAAATGATATGGGGGTGATGTGAATCGAACTAGGATCCCCCAAATCTGAAAAATGCAATTATCAAGTTTAATATAAGACTAAGTGTTGCTCAAGGGATTTGAAATCGGGTTCCCTTGCCCAATTCCGTATTGACACATAAGTCGTACATAAATAAATGATTAAATGAATGCTGCCTTTAAGGATTGAAACTAAGATCTTGGCATACTTACAAGATGCCTAAGTCTTGTACTACATAACTTTGGGTAAGTATGAATCACTTAGACGAATTACGAATGAAGCCTCATGGCTTGTATGTATGGATCCATAAGTCCAGCATACGTTTAAAAGTAAGTGAACCTAAGATGTTATGTAATGAATGATGTAACCCTAGAAGGGTTAAGTAAGAGTGACAAACACTAAAAGGCCAAGTGCATTGGCATATGACAAAATAAACATTCACGTAATAAGGTGAGTAATTATGTTATTTTATGATGCTAATGAAAATAGTGACAACACGATAAGAGGCTAGTGCAAGTGAGACAAGTTGCATCTACGCCTAAAAATCAATGTCACTAAATGAAATTTCTAAGAGAGTATATCTATGCTAAACGATGAATAAATCAAGAAAGAGTGGCTACATGAGGATAGGCTAGTACAAGTGAGACAAGTTGTATCTACGCCTAGAATCAATGTCCCTCAATGTAAATTCCAAGAGAGCATATGTATGTTATACGATGAACAAATAATGAAAGGTGAGTAAAGATGAAATGAAAAGATGTTAAGAAAGAACAGGGTGGCATCACAATATGAGGCTAGTGCTAGTGAGACAAACTATACCTACGCCAATATAGGTCACCAAATGAACTCACCTAAGAGAGTGTTGAATATTAAGAGACAAGTCTCAATCACACTCTATATGTAAGGGTAAGGACAATTCACCTTAATACATAAAGAAGAGATTATAAATCATATAATGAGCTATGACTACCTCATGCTAGAAGCAAGCTTCGACGATGTATGAGTTGAATGTAAATAGGAACTTTAAATGGAGCACCGATAGGCTAGCTATGAGTGGTGATGCCTTCTTTCAGGAAGGGCGGAGGTTCACGTAATTCGCATGAGCTGAGATTGTCCACCAAGGTGGATATGGGTCTTCCGAAATCTCCTAGTCTTTGAACTATGCTGCCAACATAGGGAACAGCCAGTTGTTTTCCACCTAAGCGAGCTAGGGATGTTTTGGTTTCACCTTGTCCAGTGACTCCACCTCTTTTCGGTGTGGGGAAGACACCGGATTTCATGATTCTCATATGATCTATGTCGGTTAAAGTTGAAGTTCCTCAAAGTATGAAATATAATGAAATGAATGATACCAAAGATGTTTGGGTAGGATAATCAAGAGGTGAACTAGACTTATGTAATGACACTAGGTCATTCTTAGTCATTGCAGAGTGAACCCAACGAGAGTCTTAAACTACATCCTAGGTATAGCTGGTGTTTATACTAGCCTATGAATGAAATGAAATGAAGTACGTATGAATGAATGAAACAGATTCCGTGTTTGCTAAAGAAGGCTCCCTAGTTGAGGTCCCATATGTTGAGCCCTCATTTTGGGAAGTCCTAATGTTAAGTCCATGATTCCAAGTCTCATGGCATATGAACGAATGAAATGAAATATGATATGTGCTATATGCAATATGTTATGTGCTATATGCAATAAGTTATGTGTTGTGTGCAATATGATACGTATGATGATGCATGTTACTCTCATGGCATGACTTTCCTAATCCGATTTTGGCAAGTCCACTACCTTGACTTTCCATAATTCATATCATTAGGAGAGAGCTATTCTAAATCATGCATGCCCATGGTGTGTGCTTGCATATACCCATACTTAGTACAAGTGTGTACTAATCACATACATTTATCTATGTTTAGGTGCAGATGCAGCTGGACGTTTGAGCTTATGAGTCGACGCAGAAATTATCTGAACGTAGAGCTTTCATCCGGATTTGGGAGGCCCTCATTATTTCGAGGATGCTTACTGGTTTATTCTAGCGTAGACATAGGCATGAGCTAGTGGAGTATGTTCCACTAGCGTTTCTTTCGTATTTACTTTCATAAGTTGTATTGGTGCCATTTTGGCAACTCTATATTTATGACTATATCTTTCATTTGATTATCTTAATTTAGATGGTTGTTGTGACGCTTATGAGTTTACGTAGATAGTATTATGCGAGATCAATGTTTTCCAATATAAAGTATAAGTAAACAAAAGTTTAAATTTTCCGCTATAATTAACCTAGATGAAGTAACGACGTCGTATGTAGGCTTGTCTGCGACCTCTGAGAGGTCAACAACGCTGGTATCATCTGGGATCTAGATTCCGGTCGTGACACTAGTCAATTCTCCTGCCATGACTGATGGCGAGGTAAGGGCAGCCCTTCTCCAAATGTCCCAATCCATCACTACTAAAGCTAACCGGGAGGTTTGTACCTCAAGAGAAACAACATTCTAGTACTATGGCTACCCATTTGAGAGATTTCACGACGATGAATCCTCCCATGTTCTTTGAATCCAAGGTTGATGAGGACCCCCAAGACTTCCTTGATGAGATCTATAAGATTTTGTTTGCTATGGGGGTGAGTACTACTGAAAAGGCCGAGCTTGGTGCCTATCAACTCAAGGAAGTGTCTCAGATATGATACAATCAATGGAAGGATATTCGGGTTTTAAGAGGTGGTCCCATGACTTGGGAGATATTTAAGAAGGCCTTTCTTGACAGATTCTTCCCAAGGGAGCAAAGGAAAGCTAAGGTAGAGGATTTCATCAACCTTCGTCAATGAGGTATGAGTGTTAAAGAATACTTCTTAAAGTTCATTAAGCTGTCCAAATATTCTTCCTCTTTGGTTTCGAATGATAGGGATGAAATGAGACGTTATATAACGGGCGTGTCCGTAGAGCTTGAAGAAGAATGTCGTGCAGGTATGCTTCATGAAAACATGGATCTTTCTAGATTGATGGTTCATGCACAACAAGTAGAGGAGATTCGTCTAAGGAAGAAGAATAGAGAAGCTAAGAAGGCAAGGTCTTTTGAAAGTGGTTCTTCTAAGAGTAGGCTTGACATTCAAGACAAGCCTAAGTTCAAGAAGAGGTTTTCGAACCAAGTTTCTTCAAATTTATCCAAGACTCAAAATAATAGGGTTTCTAACCCTAAATCTAAAAATGGGAGTAATGCTGATCCACCAAGAGAAAGACCAACTTGTGGAAAGTATGCTAAGAAACATGTGGGTGAATGCCTTGTTGGAACTAATAGTTGCTACGGTTGTGGCAAAAGTGTCCATATGGTGAAAGATTATCCAAAAGTGAATAGTCAAGGAAAGTGGAATAGCCAAGCTCAATCAAGCGGTCATAGATTCGAAGCTCCAAAAAGGAACCGTTTTTATGCACTCAAGGCTAGGGGTGAACAAGAGAGCTCTCTCGATGTTGTGACTGGTATGTTACAAGTCATTTCTATTAATGTTTTTGCTTTGCTTGATCCAGGTGCTACCCTTTCTTTTGTTACACCTTTGGTAGCTAGGAAGTTTGATATACTTCCCGATGTTTTGATTGAACCCTTTTCGGTTTGTACCCCAATGGGTGACTCGGTAGTGGCAAAGAGAGTCTAAAGGAAATGTCCTGTAATGCTGCCCAATAGAGTTACTCTTGTAGATTTGGTAGAACTTGACATTATTTTGATATCATTTTGGGTATGGATTGGATTCATGCTTGTTTTGCTTCCATAGATTGTACAACGAGGGTAGCAAAGTTTCAATTTCCAAATGAATCCATTAGAGAGTGAAGGGGGGATATTCTATGCCAAGGGGTCAAATTATTTCTTGCTTGAAGGCTTGTAAGGTGATTGCCAAGGGTTGTCTATACTGTGTGGTGAGGATCAAAGATCTAGAATGTGAAACTCCTTCTATTGAGTCGGTCCCCGTAGTGAGGGAATTCCGGAGGTTTATCCTGATGACCTTTCAGGAGTTCCTCCCGAACGGGATATTAAATGTGGCATTGACTTATTACCAGATACGAACACTATTTTAATTCCTCCATATCGGATGGCTCCGGCCGAATGGAAAGAGTTGAAATTCCAACTCAAGGATTTACTAGACATGTGTTTTATTCAACCTAGTATTTCTCCACGGGGTGCTCCGGTCTTGTTTGTGAAGAAGAAGGATAGGTCCCTTAGAATGTGCATTGATCGTCGCCAAATCAATAAGGTCACCATAAAGAACAAGTATCCTCTCTCTCAGATTGATGATCTATTTGATCAACTCTAAGGTGGTAGCTACCTTTCTAATATTGACTTAAGGTCGAAAGATCACCAACTAAGGGTGAGAGGAAAAGATGTTCCCAAAATGGCCTTTTGTATTAGATATGGTCACTAGAAATTTCTAGTGATGTCTTTTTGGTTAACAAACGGCCCGGCGGCGTTTATGGACCTAACGAATAGAGTTTTTCGAGATTACCTCGACCCATTTGTGATTGTGTTCATTGATGATATTTTGATATACTCCAAGAATGAAAATGAGCATGAGAGTCATTTGAGGTTTGCTTTGCAAGTCCTCAAAGAACACCAACTTTATGCAAAATTTAGCAAGTGTGAATTTTGGTTGAGGTCAGTTGCTTTTCTTTGCCATGTTATCTCTTGTGAGGGTGTGGAGGTCGATTCGAAAAAGACGGATGCGGTCAGAAATTGGCCTAGACCTTTGACTCCCACCGACATAAGAAGCTTCTTGGGTCTGGTCGGGTACTATAAAAGGTTTGTTGATGGATTTTCGTCCATTGCTTCTCCTTTGACATCTTTGACCCAAAAGAAGGTGAAGTTTGAGTGGTTAGAAGCTTGTGAAAAAGGTTTTCAAGAATTGATAGATAAGCGTACCTCCGCTCCGGTGTTGACTTTACCGGAGGGTAATGAAGGATTTTTGATGTATTGTGATGCTTCCCGAGTGGGCTTGGAATGTTTTCTCATGCAACATGTCAAAGTGATAGCTTATGCCTCTAGGCAACTCAAAGTTCATCAGAAGAATTATCCGACTCATGACCTTGAGTTAGCAGCTGTAGTTTTTGCCTTGTAAATATGGAGACACTACTTGTATGGTGTGCATGTTTATGTGTTTACTGAGCATAAAAGTCTTCAATATGCGTTCACACAAAAGGAGTTGAATCTCTGACAGAGAAGATGGTTAGAACATTTGAAGGATTACAACATTAGTGTCCTTTACCACCCCGGCAAGGCCAATGTGGTTGCGGATGCTTTGAGTCATATGACTATGGTTAGTGTGTCTCATGTGGAAGAAGAGAAGAAAGAGCTAGTTAAATATGTTCATAGGTTGGCTCGTTTGGGTGTGCGGACTCTCCAAATGGTGGTTTTATGGTCCATCATAACTCCGATTCATCATTAGTGGTTGAGGTGAAATCTAAGAAACATTTTGATCCGCTATTGATGGAGTTGAAGGAATTGGTACTTGGTAAGCTCAATGAGTCATTCTCTCAAGGGGGATGGTGTTCTTAGGTACCAAGGGAGATTATGTGTACCGGATGTTGAGGATTTGAGAAATTGAATTCTAGAAGAAGCCAATGGCTTCCGTTATTCTATACATCCGGGTGCCACAAAATGTATTATGACCTGAGAGAGGTCTATTGGTGGGATGGTTTAAAAAATGACATAGCAGAGTTTGTTGTTAAGTGTCCAAATTGCCAACAAGTCAAAGCCCAGCATCTAAAATCGGGTGGTTTAACCCAAATCATGGATGTTCCTACTTGGAAGTGGGAAGCCATCAATATGGACTTTGTTGTTGGGTTGCCTCGAACCCGGAGGCAAAATGATTCAATATGGGTTATTGTGGATAGGTTGACCAAGTCTGCCCGCTTTATTCCCGTTAAGTCTACTTATATTGCCGAAGATTATGCAAGAATCTACATTAATTAGATTATGAGTCTTCATGGGATTCCTTTGTCCATCATTTCGGATAGAGGTGCCCAATTCACTTCTCATTTTTGGAAATATTTTCAAAAGGGTTTAGGTACTTAAGTGAAACTTCGCACCGCTTTTCATCCTCAGACAGATGGTCAAGCAGAACGTACCATTCAAACCCTTGAAGATATGTTAAGAGTCTGTGTTATTGATTTCAGAAGAAGTTTGGATGATCACCTACCATTGATTGAGTTCTCCTACAACAATAGTTATCATTCGAGCATCTCCATGGGACCTTTTGAAGCTTTTTATGGTAGAAGATGTAGGTCTCATGTTGGATGGTTTGAGGTTGGTGAGTCTTCACTCCTTGGTCCCGAGGTTATCTATGAGGTTATAGAGAAAGTTCGGGTCATAAGAGATAGATTGAAGACAGAATATAGTCGGTAAAAGTCTTATGCCGACAATAGGAGAAGAGATCTTGACTTTGAAATAGGTGATCATGTCTATTTGAAGATTTTACCTATGAAAGAGGTGATGAGGTACGGTAAGAAGGAGAATTTAAGTCCCCGATATGTTGGTCCTTATGAGGTATTATAACAGGTTGGAAAAGTTGCCTATGAGCTTAAACTACCTAGTGAACTAGCTTCGGTTCATCTGGTGTTTCATATTTCTATGCTCAAGAAATGCATAGGCAACCCGGTGTCTATTCTTCCTATTGAAGGTTTAGGGGTGTATGAGAACCTCTCCTAAAGAGGTTTCGGTTGAGATCCTAGATCGCCAGGTTAAGAAGTTGAGGAACAAAGAGGTTTCCTCTGTAAAAGTCCTATAGAGGAACCATCTTGTTTAGGGTGCATCATGGGAGGCTGAAGCCGACACGAAGTCCCACTACCCTAATATTTTTACTCCTTGAGGTTAGACATTCCTATTAATAAATAAAATAATGAATAATACGAAATTGACTTGGTTTTCTAGATAGCTGCATGTTTTGGTAGAAGTTGTACTAAATTGAGGTTTAAGAAAATGTCTTCATACTCTACTTTTTCACTTCTATGAAATATGTATGCATGTTGTCTAATTGAGATCTTGTTGTTTGTTGTTGTCTTTATAAGAATGATATCATGGTAACTCTTTGATGTAATTTTGAGCTCATGTTGGTGTTGAGAAGGTAGTTCCTCATTATATGTAATGAAATGTTGAGCTCTTATATGATGTGCATCAGGAATTGAGTTGCTATGCGTAATGTTGTGGTATGTGTTGAAAGAAGTTGTGAAGTACTCCTATGATCTGCGACTTATCATGATTATATGGTGTTGTTGGTTGGGCTGCTAGTATTGAGTCTATCCTTACCCTCCAAGAGATTTTAGTGTAATTCGGGGATGAATTTCTATTGGGGGGGATAATGTAACAATCCGGAAGTTACATGACTTAGACTAGAGATTCACCTATTAAATAATGATTTAAATGATTTTTTCCAAACCTATATTAAAGTATTAAACTCAATTACAAAACGTTAGATCCAAAATGACAAAGAAATATCTTGATGTCGGAAACTAGCTAATTTGAACTAGTAGACGTCCCTATGGTTGGTGAAGGTTTGGGAGTGTCAAATGAAGTCCAAAACTTGTAAAAATACTTTAATAGCTAAACTATAGTACAAAATGTCAAAATATCCGGTAACGAATCCCTAAGGACCGCCCGAAGAGTCCTTGAGGAGTACCCAAACCTTGGCGAGCAAGCTGTCAAAGCAGCTTGCGATAGCCAAGATTTGGCATCCACCTCGCGTCTCGCAGCCAACACAAGTAGGAAAAATATATTCCTCGTGATTCAGGTCCTCCATGAGGTCCACTTCCTCAACTTGGATTTTCAAAAATAAATGTGAAATCGCCCTGCGACGCGCAACCACTTCCCAGATTCGTCTGCGTCGTTTTTAAGTCAATTTAATTTGACAAAAAGAACCATTTAAGTGAGGGGTATTTTGGGTATTTTTAGGAGACGAATTTATAATGGTTTTAGGTCAGTTTTGAACCACTTTCACGCACTCTAAATCAGAATTTACAAATCCCTCTCATCTCTCTCAAAAGCTCTCTCTCTTTCTACCACCATTGAAGAACAAGAAAGCTTAGGGAAGAAGACGAAGACTCCAAGATTTTCATTCAAAATTCATGGAATAACTGTCAATAAGGTATTGGTACTTTACTCTTGGTATTCCTTTACCCAAGAGGTCCTTTCAAAGATGATTTTCAACAATTTAATTGCTAGGGTTTTTACTCTATAAGTGGGTTTTCTTCCAAACTTGAGATTTATGACTAATGATGAAAAGCTATGATTTTCTATGACTAATTAAGAATGTATTGTTGGGTAATTGATATGTAATGTTTGATTCTCGTGTGAAGTACGTTCTCTCCCTAAATAATGAATTTGATTATGTTATATCTATTACTTAATGTCATGAAAACGTAGGGATTGGAACAATAGTTGAATGAACTCATAAATGTACCCTTTCCCTTCATCTTAACTATGGATTGGTCTTGTGTATGACTAGAGTGTTTGGGATTGGTTATGTTATTGAGTATTTCACGATATTATTGGATGATTGCTATGAATTGAGTGTAAGTTATTGATGAAGATTCTTGGAAGCAATAGGTAAGTCTTCTAAAGTCATGATTGCTCTATTATGTTGATGTTGACCTATAATTGATGTAGCTATGAATTGAAGTATGTATGATGTTGCTATGAATATGTAAAATGTGGGATCATTGTAAGGATATGATAATGCAAGTTAATGATGTTTATCTTGTATGCCTTATACAATATGTTTACGATATGTTAATCTCACAAATGAAGGGTTCTGATGAAAGGAAATTCTCATCTAAACCTAAAGATCTTATGATCATGTTTATATAAGGCGTTAATCTCATATGGCCTATGATAAGTTTTATGATAAATGATAACATAAAGGTTACTCAAAAAGGAACTTTAGCTTAGCACCGAGTGAACTAGATATGAGAGGTGTCCCTTCCCTAGTTGAAAGGTAGGTTCATAATGACTCTCATGATATAGAGGCTTCCATGTAATGTGGAACTATGGATCTCTAATATATCTCCTAGTTCTTGAACTATGTTGCCTCCGAAGGAATACTAGCTAGTGGATCCACCTAGAATGCTATGTTCATGTTTTGTTTCTACCTTGGCAAGTTGAACACCTTCTTTCGATGTGGGATTTCATGACACCGAATTTCATATTTACCTCACATGGTCTAATGTCGGTTAAGGCGATTGTTCCCTCAAGTAAAATAAAAGACAAGTAAAAGGACATTGACTAGGGTGAGTTGAAGAGTCTACTTAGCATAGGTAGGGGTATGAGACTCTACCTGGACATTGCACAAGTTGTCTCTAAGGGAAGTCCTAGGAGATTGTCTTATGTAATATGACAACATGAAATGTATAATGATTATGATATATTATGTTACTCTTATATGATGTTGGCTATGTTGATGACCATGTTTTTGGTCTATATTTCTATATGTGATGATGACTAGTTATGATGTAGGTTGTATGAAGCAAAGCATTACTTATGGTATCCTATATTGTTTACTTGATTATGTGGGGTTATGGGTCTTCACATTATCTTTGTACTTGTAGGCTTGGGATGGGATTATTGGTAGTGTCTTGTATGTTATGTTTATATGATCTAATGAACATGAAATATTAATAGGACTTTATGATGATATGTCTCTAGTTATGATCATGATTTATGTTGTTGTGATCTTTATCTAGTATATTATCTATTGTATGTGCATTAAAGGCCTTTAAATGACTTAGCATGCTTTCTAAAGAAATGGTCCATTTTCATTCATATCCTTAAATTTTATGTGCATATACCCATACTTAGTACATGTGGCGTACTAAACCCTTACTTTATATAAATACAAATGTAGGGTCCGGCCATTGAAGATTAAGAAGGTCAACTGAAGAAGCTTGGAACTCTTTCTCCAAGCGTTGGTAGGTCCTCATATTCGGCGATGTTATCTTTTTGTTATTCTAGCTTCTGAAGATTTTAGTAGTTATACTCTTTATTTGCTTTTATCATTTGGATTCTATTGTATTAAGGCCTATATGGCATATTGACTTTGTATTGGCTAAGTCCAAGACTCGTATTCTTAGGTGGTTTTTATTTGAGACAGTTTTTAGACTATCGTATGTATGTTTATCATGTTTCTAAAAGAGAAGCCTAAGTAAGATTTTATGTTAGAGGTCTATGTATACCTCAATATATGTTAAGCATGAAGTCTAAGTATACTTCATATAGTATGCAACAATTTTTACTTTTTCCACATTTTTAACCTATGATATGTTATGACGAATGCTAAGGGCTTGTGTGAGTCCTTTAAGAGGACGAAGACGTTGATCGCATCTGGGGGGTTCTCTCCGGTTGTGACATGTATATGTGAATTCCAAGTATGTGTTCTTATAAGTTATTATATATGGTCATGGTAGGCTATAGTGATGCCTTATCTATGTATACTTGATATTGAGGTGTGAATCTTCTTAGTTGACTATATGAGTCTTGTGATGGATTATAGTGATGTTTCTATAGAACTCTGTAAGGTGACTTGTAATTTGCTTAAGTTGACCCTATATTCTACTTGAATGATATTATACATGTGATTATATAATGGTATGTGTGTCTTGTTTAGGTAGACCTTTGTCCCTTACTTGATACATGAAGAATGTGAATATGAACCCTTGACTTAGTAGGCTAAAGTACCTTTGTCATGTGTGTATATGTATGATTGAAATATGACCTTGAACATTGTCAAGAAGGTCACTTATGTGGAACCTTCAACTTAGATAGAAGGTTATGATATTCTTAAGTTGAAAGACTGTAATGGTATCCTTCTTGTGTGAGTGATGGAATTAGGGTTGATTGGCTGGAACGGCATGAAATCATTCTTAGAAAAGTCATTGAGTTATCCTATTAACAAGTGTAAGGCAGACATAGTGGACCCTCTTTGGTAAGGTGTATTATGATTAGGTTGTGAGTACTATATGGTACCTCTTCATATGCCCTTTTGATTGAACTACTCTATGAGAACAAAGGATAACACCAAGAGAGTATGCTTGGGGAGTGACTCTTCTTATGTTCATACTAGAGTACAAAGAAACCCTTTATATTCCTTAACCATGTGCCTAAATGGGATGTGTCCTAGTTCTACCATTGGCAAGTAGAACCCCCTTAAACGGAGTAAGGAAGACTTTGGATTCCATGTCTAGCTAGTGTGGTCTATGTCAGTTATATTTTATTCTCATCATGTGGGATGCATTCTAGTATTTTACTTCACATTACAGTTATATTTTATTCTCATCATGTGGGATGCATTCTATTATGTGGATTACTGTAATGTGACTTATATGTGATCTTTGGTGTAAAAGGTGTCTCTTATACTTATGTTATGAAGATTTCCTCAAAAAGAGCATATATTATACCGACGTCGTTTTAGCATGATTTTATGCATTATGTCATACTTAGTGCATTCTAATGTACTAATTCCATATGTTGTTTACTTCTAAAGGTGTAGGTGGCATTTTAGAGGAGTTGGTTGAGGTGAATCTTGGATACTAGCACTCATTCAAGCAAAGTTGTGGTATATCCTCAATTGATTCGAGGACATCAATATGTTTAGCTTTTCTAGTTAAAGACATTGTAATAGACTTTGTTAATTCATATTCGATTGTTGTATGGGCTGTGACCCAAAGATATTCGTGAGTTTAAGATGGCTACTTTGAGATTTAGCATTTCTATTGTTTTCTATAAAAGAGCTTCTGAGAAGACGTTGTGAAAAGTTTTAATTCTACACTAATTTTCATATATATGATGCAATGAATGATGTCTAAGGACTTGTACAAGACCTCTGAGAGGTCAAGTACGTCGTGTATCAACTCAAGAGTGCTCTATCTTCTAGGGTGTACTTGTGGGTCGTGAACTGATCTAATTTGCATTACCATATCTTTCAATCTCGGCAAGATATTTATTGTAATGCAAAGCATAGAGTTGTGTATGTTTCAGATTCCCCAACACGCGTTTCATTTACATCTAGTGAGTTTGATTAGGATTACTTGTCAGGCCTCGAGCTACCCCGAGATGCGTACACGAGACCTAAGATCACAAGTGACCCCAAGCTAACCCTACTTGCATTATCATGAGCATACTAAAGATAAACTGAGCAATAAAACTGTGTGGAAGCTAAAGCATGAAAAAGTATTAAATGATGGGGAATACCCATACACTAAACTTAATATATAAAAGACTTAGAGTTTAATATAAGAGAAATATTAAACTCAAATACTAAGCTAAATCTAACTATGTTAAATGATGGTACATGCCCAAACTAAGTCTAGCAAAATTGAAACTAAAAACCTGAGATATTGAGATGATAACATGACTATTGTCCTCAAATAATGAGGACTCCCAACTGGTATTAATGAACTGGAGATAAAGAACCGATCTAAACGTGATTTGAATACTAGGGACTTGAACTATATCACGAGAAGATATGTGTTAGTACTTGAAATGTATTGAGCATGAGTGATAGAATAAAGCTGAAATAAACATATAACTAAAATAAGCAATAAAGCAAGAGCATAAATTTAACATGATATAGATACTGAAATACTGAACATGAATAAACTGAATGAATTCACCAAGTTATAAACTAAATACTGAAACATAGTCAATGCAATAGAATTTGAATGCACTGTGGGAGTGTAACGACCCCTAAAATGAATAAGTGAAACTAGAGCCTAACGACTTTATGTTGAGTTTGTAATTAGTGTGTTTCTCATGTAATTTTGTCCCGAGCCTTGTTTGAAGGATTTTAGTGAGTCAATGTCAAGGTACGTGATAGACTCCGGAGCTGAAAGACCCCTTTTAATGGTAGAAGTGGTTAAGGGTTGCAAGGGAAAGTGTCAAGCCAAGGGAGCAAGGTCTAAGCCAAGGGGGCAAGCCCTAAGCCAAAGGCCAAGGCTTTCCCAATCTTGTCGAAGCATTGTCCCAAGTCCACTGGCTACTTCACGGTCAGTGTACTTGACTATGGTTTGTAGAACTGGTCATGAAGGTCACTTGTTGGCATGGGATGCAAGGTACTTTTTCCATGCTACTGCCCAAACATCACGGACCACTCCACGACCAGTGGTTTTGACCACGTTCTATAGAAGTGGTCGTAAAGATTCATTAACATCTTTGGGCTTGGGAAGGCAAATGAGAACATCGACTAGAGGACCACAACCACAACCACGGGTCGTGGTCCCCTTTCAAGGACCGTAGAATTAGACTTGGTCCCTGACGTGGCTGCCAAAGTTAGGGGTTTTTAAGTAATTTTGTTTTAATGTTTTATTATGTGGGATTTATTTTAAATGGTTTATATCATAATTATAAATAGTTTCAAGTCTTAAAACACTTCATTTACTCCATTATTTAAAACACCCAAATCAAAACCCAAAAGTTCTTCCTCTCTCAATATTTCTCATCTCTAACTCAAAGAAGAAGAAGAAGAAGAAGTGAGAGCTAGGGTCTGGATTCAAGGTGTTTCTTCATAAAATTTCTTGGGGAATATTAGTAAAGGTATGGTGATCCTTCATATAGGGTTAGCTTTCACCCTAGAGTGCATTCAAAGTAAATTTTCAATGATTTCAAGTTCATGAAAAACCTAGGGTTTTACTCAATCTCATGTGTTCTTTCTTCAAACGATTTCAAATGGTTAATAATGTCATATTATGCTTGTATTAGTGTTTAATTGATTATTTATGATGAAAATAATCTATGAACCCATTATTTCTCTTAATTCCTAAGTTGTGCATTTATAAAGTGGATTTATGGATTATGAAATCTTATGATTGGAATATGTCTAAATTGCTTTGGGTAAATGAATTGTATCATTATCTATGCCTTAATTATGTTAAATTTTTGGTGTATTTAAGATTTGAGATTCATGTCCTTGAAGGCTATTTATGACTAAATTATATGTTGAACTAGAATGTGCTTGACTATTGATCCAGTTGAAAGGTGGAGGTGTTTACTTAATAAGTATGTGAATGTGAATTCAATGAAGTTAAGGTGATCATGTCTTGAAGGTATTTGTGTGATTATTGAAAGGATATTTCTCAAATTTTAACTCATGAATGATGATGATGAAACGTGAAGCGTTATGTTCTACATATTGTGTATCTTGAATTGGTTGGCTTAGGCATCCTATTCTTGTATAATGTATGTATCTTGACTCATGTCTTAATGTCTTGAATTGGTAAACCTACTGTTGGTAGCCTTTTATGAATGGATGAATGAATGAATGAATAATGAGGTATTCTAGCTTATGTCTTGAACCGGTAGACCTAATGTTAGTATCCCTTCATGATGATTTTAATTAGGACCCAATGTGATGATAAACCTTGATACAGTAGACGTAATGGTGGTGAAACTTTCTTGTGTGAAATGATGAACCTTTAAACGGTAGACCTAATGGTGGTGGACCTCTCTAAGAAAGTCAATGATATATCCTTGTAATGTAACTTGAGTCGGTAGGCCTAATGTTGGTGGCTATCTCAAGTACGATATTGTAATGTAATGAAACTACTCTATTAGAATGTAGGCTAAGCACCGATAGGATACTTTAAGATTGAAGTTCTCCCTACGTTAGGCCAAATTTCAATTAACGTCTTACTTATCTCTTAACTATGTTCCCAAATAGGTCTAGCTATTTGATTCACTTAAGCTAAAGTTAATGGTATTACCTTAGGCAAGTAGACCACCCTTTTACGGTGTGAGGTTATATGACACAGGATTCCACGATCTAGATCTCATGGTCTATGTCGGTTAAATGCTTATTCCCATCATGTGATATTGTGCATTATGATTTCTTTAGAATTTCTATGATGTGTGGGTGGTAGTATGGGATGCCATCCATGCATTGAACGAGTAGGCTTTAAGAGGGTCATAGTAAGTTCTCTAACTCTTGATGACTAATGTATGGAAGTCCTCTAAATGAAGTAATTGAAGAATGCTGACTCTTAAATGCTAAATGTGATATGCATGTTGTATTTTGGTTATATTATGAGTTATTTTCCCTTGTCATGCTTATAAAATGTTTTGTCTCTTATGTATGGATTGCGTAAAGATGGAAAAAAAAGAATGGTAAGTTCACTTTTGGTGACCTTAATGTGGTTCCTTAGTATGGATGGTGGTATGAGATGTTATCCATACATTGCACAAGGTATAGCATGAGGGTTACTTGGGGTGAAGGTATTAGGATATTGTCTAATGTGATTCTATGACTTGTATGATGATTATACTTGCAGTGTATGTCTCTTATGATATTGTTCATCATATTTAAAAAAGTGGCATAATGAATGGTTTCTAACCAAAATTTCCCTTTCAAAGCATGTTTGTGCATGGTCATCATACTTAGTACATTTTTTGTGTGCTAACCCATATTTCTCTTATTTTAACTACAAGTGTAGGTTCCGAAAAGTGATTTCTTCATTCTAGATTGAAGTGCTTGGATTGAATTTTCCTCCAAGACTTGGTATGTGTTCATGGATTCGAGGAAAATAACTTTTATGTTTCCCTTTGTTCATGTAATAAACATTTCTAGTCTTCTCGATTGTAAAGGGTCGTGTCCCTACTTTAGTTTTCAAGACGTTGGTTAAGATGTTCATGTGAGGCTTAAACTTCTATTGTGGATGTTTCAAAGTATTTCTTTTAATTGTAGAGTTAATTGTTGGATTTAAATGAGTTTTAATTCTGCACTATTTCTATATCGAATGTTATGAATGCTATGAGGCTTGTATGAGAACCTTCGAGGTCAAGTACGTCGTGTCACTTCCAAGGTTTAGGCTCGGATCGTGACGGGGAGCTATAATAACCAATAATAAAACCACATGATCTAAATTTGGAGTCCTATGTATATGCCCTATCGAGAGGACCCAATATACCTTGCCAGAGATGTAATTATGCCCACACAGGGGACTTATAACCTATGTGGCTAGTAGTTCTTGAAGCATGTACATATGAATTAGCTAAAATATTTGGCCTAGTATTTGTAGCTCAAGAACTAAAGAACTACATAACTAGGGTTCTGAAATTCATGCAATACACTAAGTAACAACATAACAATTTGATTTGGATCATTCTAACAGCTAAAACTCATTCTAATATTCAAGAACCCTAGGTTTAGATGATATTATGGGAATCAACAATCTGACTTGAAACGAGGGACCTAATGGGTGAAAGGTACCCACTAGTGAAATCTCATAGACCTAGTGACGAAATCCATGGAGAAATCTTTCAATTTTGGTGCTGCAAAAAAATCAAACTTTCTCCGTTCTTGGAGCTAACGTTGGTCGACTCGTTTTCCTTTTTCCTTTCAACATTTTCTAAGTTTTAATTAATACATGACTAAGGTAAGTTCCAGTTATATTTTTAGGATAAAACTAACCAAAACCACAAAATCTAGGGCTAAAACGACGAGGGTTAGAAGTCCAACGAAAAGGAAAAGATTAAATTACCCTTAACTTAAAGCTGGGACAAAATGACCACGGAACGTGAAGTCAGTCGTGGTTTTCACTTGGACTGAAGTTCTGATGGCTTGTTCCACGAGCCACTACCACATCCCTTGTGGAGGACCACAAACCGTTCAGGACCTTGTGGTCCTCTCTTAGGCTGAGGTCTAGAAGCTCAGTTAGGGGCTTACTGGCTAGCCTTCACTGCGCCTACCAGGGGCCGTATGGAGGACCAAAGAAAGTGAAGGTCCTCGTGGTCCTTACTTAGGCTTGATGGTCTTAGGGCTAGTCTAGGGAGGCTACTGGTTTAGACTTCACGAGCGACTCCACAACCCTTCTGAGGGACCATATACTGTGAAGGCCCTCGTGGTCTTTACTTGGGCTTGGATCTCTAAGGGGATGGATAGGGGGGAAGTGCCTCGACTCTACGGGCGCCACCTTGGCCCATCATCATGACCACAACCTATGAAGGGTCACGTGGTATGATGTCTAGGCCTAATGGGATCCAAGTCAAGACCACGGGCAGGTCAACATATTGTGGACCTTGTCATGGTCTGTAAACCATGTCGTGGTCACTACTTGTGGTGAGTTCTACAAAGAAAAATTTGGGTCTGATTTTTGAAGTGTTACATTACTGGTGAACCGACTCAATTTTCTAATAGCACATGGTATATCAGGTCGCGTACAATTCATCATATATATCAAACTTCCAACACTCTAGCATATTCCAATTGAAAGTCACTTTCACCTTCATTCTTTTGAAATATAAAGCTTAAGTCTATTGGAGTTTTAAGAACATTGAAATTCAAGTACTTGAACTTAACCAAAACTCTTTTAATAAAATGAGATTGAGATAATGATAGTCCCTGCGGAGTTTTGAGAATTGTGATCCCTAAGATTAAATCAGCAGCTCCTAAGTCCTTCATATCGAACTTACTAGACAACATGCACTTAGTAGCATTCATATCATCAATATCTTTACTCATTATTAACATGTCATCAACATATAGACAAACAATGACTTCATAATTTGGAACGTTTTTAATGTAAGAACACTTATCACATTTGTTAATCTTGAATCCATTGCCAACATTGTTTGGTCAAATTTAGCATGTCATTGTTTGGGTGCTTTCTTGAGTCCATAAAGAGAATTCACAAGACTACACACTTTCTCTTCTTTACTAGGAACTACAAACCCTTCAGGTTGTTCCATGTAAATTTCTTCCTTCAACTCTTTATGTAAGAAGGCTGTCATTATATCCATTTGGTGGGATTTTAAGATCATGCACTGCCGCTAATTCTATTAACATCCTAATTGATGCTATCCTCTTTACTGGAGAGTGTGTATCAAAGTAGTCCACACCTTCCTTTTCACAATACCTTTGACTACAAGTCTAGCCTTATACTTGTCAATATTCCCATCGACTTTCATTTTTCTTTTATAAATCCCCTTTGATCCTAAAGGTTTATTTCCTGGAGGAAGATTAACCAATTCCAAAGTATTGTTACTTAAAATTTATTTGATCTCGGTATTGACTACTTCTTTTTGATAAATTCACTCAGATAAAGACATAGCTTCTTTAAATGTTTAAGGCTCGTTTTCAAGCAGGAATGCCACAAAATCTAGTCATAAAGAAATGGATTTTGTTTGACGATTACTATGCCTAGGATCCTCATTAGGTAATGTATTTTTTGTTGATTCTTCACGTGGTCGTTTAGGTCTTTAACTTGTCGAATCACATTCAGTTTTATACGAATAAATGTGTTCAAAGAACTCAGCATTATCTGACTCAATTACCGTATTCACATGAATTTCAGGATTATCAAATTTGTGAACCAAAAATCGACAGGCCTTACAGTTCACAACATATCCAATAAATACACAATCCACTGGTTTTGTTCCAATTTTCACCTTCTTGGGTAAATGAACCTCTACCTTGGTTTGACACCCACACACTTTCAAATTGTCACGCCCTAAGCTACCCCAGAGACACGGACACGAGAGTTAGGTTTACAAGTGATCCCAAGCTAACCCTGCTGGCATGATCATAAGCATACTACAGATAATAAACTGGTGTGGAAGCTAAATCATAATTAAAATGAAAAGATGGGGAATACACATATTCTATAATTGAGATATATAAAAACTGATGAGTTTAATACAAAGAAGATATTAACAAAGTACTAAGCTGAAATTAACTATGTCTGAAACAAGCCTCTAACTGACTAGAAATGTTGGGATAGGCCCCAAGTAAGTCTAGAAAAACTCAAACTAAAGGACTAAAAATACTGAAAATAAACTCATGACTATTGTCCTCGGAGAATTAGGACTCACCACTGATTTTGCTGAACTGAAGATCAGGAATCGATCAAAGCGTGATCTGGATGTTGAGAACCTTAAGCTATATCACGAGAAGATTAAGCCCATGTATGCGTCAGTACTTGAAAGGCACTAAGGATTTAAGATAGAGTAACGCTGAAATAATACTTAACTGAACCAACACAAAAGCAAGTATAATATTCTGAACTTGATATACTGAATGCAGAGCTAACTTGATGAAATTACCAAATTTATAAATTTGTGAGACTGAATACTAACTGAATTGAAATATGATCAATGCAATAGAGTGTGACTGAAATGTGGGTGCTACTATAATCGATAATAAAACCGCATAAGCTAAATGTGGAGTCCGATGTATACACCCCATCGAGAGAACCTAATATACCTTGCGAGAGGTATAAAGGTATGCTGACGTGATCACTAAACTGATGCCCATAGAGGAAACTTACAACCTACTTGGCTAGTAGTTCTGGACTTTTTGGGTACGCTGAACCCTAGTCCAACTTGGTATTATCCTACTTCCTTTGAATTAAGTGGTTAACTGATTATGGCTGAGTTTATGTAAATACTGAATAACTCATACCGAACATACAAACTGAGAATGTAACAATTAATTTGATAATGATGCATTAATAAGTGAGGCATGTATAACTAAATGACTGATATATCGTACCTAGCATGTGTAATTAAAGAACTAAAGAAATACATAGCTAGGATTCTAGAATTCATGCGAGAAACGATGTAATAACATGATAATCTAATTTTGAACATCTTATTAACTAATTCATGATGATCTATTGAAATTCTAGAAACCCTAGGTCAATTCATAATAAGAGAATCAAGAAACTGACTGAATTCTAGGGACCCAATAGGCGAAAGGAACCCACTTGTGAAATACCACGTACCTAGTGATTAATTCCACGAAGAAATCTTCAAAATCTTGGGGCTAGAATTGATGGAAACATTCTGCATTCTTGAACTAGGGTTCTTGACCTTTTTCTCTTCTCTTGCTTCTAATTTCTATGTTTTGATTAATGATATTGACTTAGGTAAGTTCTAGTTATGTTTTTAGGCTTAATCTGACTAAAACCTCATGATTTATGGTATAAAAGATGTACCTTAGGGGACAAATGAATACGGAAAAGGCCAAAAGACCCCTAACTTAAAAGCTGTCGGAAGCATAGACGTAGTTGACTGATAGACCCGTCAGTCGACGGACGGTCCGTACTGGTCGATTGTCGTTTATGACTTAGAATTGAAAGTTAGCTCGCGAATCGAAAGAGTCTACTGATGGACCCTAAGTCGATTGATGGTCCGTTCTGGTCGATCGTCGTTCACGATTAAGAACTGGAAGTTAGCTGGCTAATTGACGAAGTCGATTAACGGTCCGTACTAGTTGACCGTCATTCACGACCAAGAACTGGAAGTTAGCTGGCACATTGAGTGAGTCGACTGACAGTCCATACTGGACGATCGACGTTCGCGATTGAGGACTGAATGTTGATAGGCCCATCGACGGAGTCAACTGATGGTCCGTATTTGGCTTTATTACTGGCACCTGTAACTTCTAAAAATCTGCATTTTTGGTCTATATTAGATACGGGGTGTTATATTATCTTCCTCCTTGGGACCATTCGTCCTCGAATGAAGACTAAACTAGCTGAAATGGACGGAGAGAGCTGCAATCCCTACAACTAAACAGTGAGAATTGAATTTCTGACTAAACTGAGTTCCAAGAACATGCAAATACATTGGAAATGCAAGTACAAACCGAAGAAACATGATTCTAAGACTTAATTTATGAATGAATGTATGAAAAACTAAAGAGGAACTATTACCTCAAGTTGTAGTGGAATCGGAAGGAAAGAGGTGAGGATACTTGGCTTTCATGGCTGCTTCTGCTTCTGCTTACCAAGTAGATCCCTCTACGGACTGACTCCTCCAAAAAACCTTGACTGAAGCAAATTCTTTGTTTCTCAACCTTCTAACCCAATGGTCAAGGATCTCAACTGGTACATCTTCATAAGAAAGACTATCATTCACAGTCGCACTCTTTAATGGCACCACGGAGGCTGGATCACCCAGACACTTCTTCAAAAGTGAGATGTGGAAGACCAAATGCACTTCTGCTAGTTCTGATGGAAACTCTAATTCATATGCCACTTTGTCAACCCTTTTCAAGATCTTCTAACGGCCTACATATCTAGGACTGAGCTTCCCTTTCTTTCCAAACCTCATTACCCCCTTCATAGGTGACACTTTAAAGAAAATTCAATCATTAACTTAGAACTCTAGTTCCCTTCTCCTTACTTCTGCATAGGATTTATGACGACTTTAGGCTGTCTTAAGTCTATCTCTAATGAGTTGCACTTTCTCCATAGCATAATGAAATGTATTTGTTCCTATCAAAGCTACTTTACCTACTTCAAACCAACCAACAGGAGATCTACATCAACGCGCATACAGTGCCTAATAAGCGGCCATTTGAATGCTGGAATGGTAGCTATTATTATAGGTGAACTCAATAAGAGGAAGGTGATCATCCCAACTACCCTTGAAATAGATGGATAGAGAGAATATCATACCTTACAAACGATAAGAATATCAAGAAAGTGAAGTTTTAACAAAACATTTTGTAGTCTCTCTCATTAGATGTGGTGCACTTAACACCCTTGAAAAGAACTCTACTTAGTGCGACTTTTCAGACATCCTAGAACTCTGAAACCTAGTGTTATGATACCAAGTTTGTCACACCCCGAGATACCCCTGAGACGCGGACACGGGGCCTAGGACCACAAGTGATCCCAAGTTAAATCTACTGGCATGATCATGAGCATACTAAAGATAATAAACTGGTACGTAAGCTAAATCATAATTAAAATGAAAACATGGGGAATACCCACATTCTATAACTAAGATATAAGAAGATTGATTAGTTTAATACAGAGAAGATATTAACTCAATACTAATGTGAAATTAACTATGTCTGAAATAAGCCTCTAACTGATTAGAAATGTTGGGACAGGCCCCAGCTAAGTCTAGCAAAACTAAAACTAAAGGACTAAAAGTACTGAAAAGAAACTCATGACTATTTTCCTCGGAGAATGAGGACTCACAAATGATTGTTATAAACTAGAGATCAGGAATCGATCTAAGCGTTATCTGGATGTTTAAACCCGAACCTACATCATGAGAAGATGTAGAGCACGTATGTGTCAGTACTTGAAAGGTACTGAGCATGTCAGATAGAGTAAAGATGAAATAATATATAACTGAACTAGCACAAAAGCAAGTAGAATATTCTGAACTTGATGTACTTAAAGCAGAGCTAACTGGATGAAATGACCAAATTTATAACATGTTGAGACTGAATATTAACTGAACTGTAAATATGGTCAATGTAATAGAGTATGTCTGAACTGGAGGAGCTACTAATAACTGATAATAAAACCACCTGAGCTAATTGTGAAATCTGATGTATACGCTCCATCGAGAGGACCCAATATACCTTGCCAGAGGTTTAAAGGCATGCTGGCGTGATCATTACACTAATGCCCATAGAGGGGACTTACAACCTACTTGGATAGTAGTGCTTGGACTATTTGGGTACGATGAACCCTAGTCAAACTAGGTATTATGCTAATCCATATGAATTAAGTAGTTAACTTATTATGACTGAGTTTCTGTAAATACTAGATAGGTCAAACTAAACATAAAAACTAAGAATGCAACAATTAATCTTAGAATGATACATTAATAACTAAGGCATGTATAACTCAATGGCTGATATATCTGACCTAGCATGTGTAATTCAAGAATTAAAGAAACACATACCTAGGATTATCAAATTCATGCGAGAAACAATGTAATAACATGATAATCTAATTTGGAATATGTTAATAAACTAATTTATGATGATCTACTGTAATTCTAGAAACCCTAGGTCAATTCATAATAAGGGATTAAAGAAACTGACTTAATTATAGGGACCCAATGGGCGAAAGGAACCCACTAGTAAAATCCCACATACCTAATGTTGAATTCCACAGAGAATTCTTTCGAGTTGGGGCTGGAATTGATGGAAACTTTCTGCGTTCTTGAACTAGGGTTCTTGACCCTTTTTCCTCTCTTACTTCTAATTTTCTAAGTTTTGATTAATTATTTTGACTTAGGTAAGTTCTAGTTATGTTTCTACGCTTAAACTGACTAAAACCTCATGATTAAGGTCTAAAAGACGCAGCTTAGGGTCCAAATGAACAAGGAAAAGAACAAAAGACCCATGACTTTAAAGCTATCGGAATCACTAAAAAGTCGATCGATGGACCGTCAGTCGTCCTTCAGTCGACTCACGGTCTGTACTGATCAACTGCCATTCGCGACTGAAAATTGGAAGTTAGCTAGCCAATTGACGGACTCGACTGACGGACCGTAAATCGAATGACAGTCTGTACTGGTCGACTGTCATTTGCGACTAAGTACTGGAAGTTTGCTATCCAATCAATGAAGTCGACTGACGAACCGTAAGTCGACTGACAGTCTGTATTGGTCGACAGTCGTTCGCGACTGAGGACTGAAAGTTGAGTGGACCATTGACGCAATCGACTGACGGTCCATAGTTGGCCTGTTGCTGGCACCTGTAACTTCTAAAAATCTACAGTTTTAGTCTATTTTGGATACGGGGTGTCATAGAAATATTTCAAGTACGGTTTCCTTCCCTTCCATAACTCATATGGAATCGATTGTGTTTTGCTACGGGTATCATATTGAATATATTGTTAGTCTTAAGGATGGCTTCCCTCCATAGGTTTCACGATGAACCAGAACTGATATCAACACATTCATCATTTCCTTTAATGTTTTGTTCTTTAATACAGACAAACCATTTAACTCTGGTGTATATGGTGCAGTAGTTTGAATCATAATACCATATTTCAAACATATCTTTGCAAAAAGGAGATTTATATTCTCCACCCTATCACTCCAAATCATTTTTATCTTTAGATTCAATTGATTTTCAAATTCATTTTGTAGTGCTTAAATGCATCAATTGCTTCATCCTTACTAGTAAGCAAATATACATAATAGAATTGAGTGCAATCGTCAATAAAAATTATTAAATACTTATTCCCACCACGAGATTGTATCTACTTCATATCGCATATATCCATCTGAATTAAGTCTAAATGTTTTGAATTTCTGTCAAAAGACTTATAAGGATGTTTAACGAACTTACTTTCCACAGAAAATTCACATTTTGATTTATCACATTTTAAATCAGGCAATACTTTTAAAGTAATCAATTTTCGCAAGGCTTTGTTATTTAAATGTCCCAAACGGGCATCCCATAAATCATTTGACTCCAATAAGTAAACAGAAGTAGAATATTACTAGTACTGTCAATAACCATTATATTCAGTTTGAAGAGTCCCTCACAGAGGTAGCCCTTTCCTTAGAACATCTCATTCTTACTTATTAAAACTATCACTAACTAGGACACACTTAAACCCGTTCTTAACAAGCAGTGCAGCAGAAACTAAATTCATCGTAATAGTAGGAACGTGCAGAATGTTGTTGAAATTCAACACCTTACCGAATGTCATTTTCAATATTACATTTCCAGTTTTTCCAATCCTTCTTGTTGTTGTTGTATTCCTCATGAACAAATCTTAATCGATCTCCGCAGGGTTTACATTGCAAAGGCTTCTTTTACATAGAAAATATGTCGAGTGGCACCTAGGTCGAGAAAATCCTTGGGATTTTCAACTATGTTGCACTCCGATATCATTGCACAGAGTGCTTTTGCATCTTTCATCTCTTCCACGATGTATGATTGACTTTTGCTTTTGTCTTTGTCTTTGTCCTTTCTTGGAGCACGATAGTCAGAAGACTTGTGATCAGCCTTACCACAGTTGTAAAATTTCCGTTGAATTTATTCTTGGCATGTTCTGACTTTTGTTTGTTAGACTTATTTCTCTTCTTGCCTTTTGTAGGATCTTCTTCAAAGATATTAACTTCAATTATTGTCAAACTCGTACGAGAATTCTTTTTGGCGGTCTTGTTATCTTCCTCAATCTTGATCAAAATCACAAGATCTTCAAGCTTTATTTCCTTAAGTTTGTGCTTTAGATAATTCTTGAAGTCGTTCCACAAAAGAGGTAACTTCTCAGTCATTGTAGGCACTTGAAACGCTTCATTAACTACCATGTCCTCAACAATCATATCATGGGAAATAAGTTGAAGTTCCTGCACTTGTGATCCAACAGTTTTAGTATCTGACATTTTATAGTCTAAAAACTTTGCCACCACAAACTATTTCAAGCATGCATCTTTTGTCTTATATTTCTTCGCAAGTGCATCCCACAATTATTTCGAAGTTGTCATCACACTATAGACATTATATAAGTCATCCTTTAAAGCACTTAGAATGTAGTCTTTACATAGAAAGTTTGTATGTTTCCATGCTTTAATAATTATGAATTTTTCTATCTGACATATCAACAACATGCACTGGAGTTTCTTCATTGGTAAATTTCTGCAGACCAAGAGTGGTAAGCCAAAAAATACCCGTTGTTGCCATCCTTTTGAAATTCACACTAGAGATTTTTCCTAGTTTCTCTTCTGGTGGTAGAACAGTTCGGGTTGTTGCAACAATAACAACTGTCACAATGTTCTTTTCCATTTCATAACTAGAATTTGTAATAAATAGATATCGATACAAATGGATCAGTAAGCAATAACATAAATTTCAACTTAATAAGAGTATAAAACCACAAAGGTTTTTTTCTCCACCAGAAACACTAATTAAAAAAAAATCCTTAAGATTGTTAGAGAATATGTGTTTAAAACAGAACTACTGGTTATATCAAACTTTTGCAAAAAAACGAAGTTACCAAAGTTTAATGAACCAGTGAAGAATAGAAATTAGATCAAACCCACTGAATGCACAATGTCCCCTTAAGGAAGTTATTCTCCTCTAGTATCTGAGATTTAATTTGGAATATCAGGATAAAATAATCTCAATCACCAGTGTATTGATACATAAAATATTGGTGTCAGCGAGCCACTCAATGGCAGTAATGTACACGAAGTAAATTTGTGCAGAAGAAGAAGAAGAAATCAGAAATTGTCGTAAGTAAATAGTCAGAAGAATTATGAGTATTTAATAGCAAACAGAAACTGATTCAAATTAAACGGCAAAATATTTTATGTTTTGGCAATTTAATTCAATTTATATAATTAAGTAAAGAAATAACTAGATAATTAAAACAAAACTTTGTCCAAAAACTAATCTCTCGATCGATCATTTTTCCAATGACGAAGTCGAGCCGAGCGAGCGGCGACGACGTCGGCCCGAGGGGGTTCACTCTTTCCAACTCTTTTAACAATTACTAGAAGTATTTCTCTATTTACACATTTCTATTTTTCTTTCCACCTTCAATGAGGGAAAAATGCCCTTTCTCAAAGCATAAGAGAATATTTTCCAATTCCTCTTTTCATCTTTCCTCCATTTCACAATTACTCTTGTTATACTATTTACATGTGCCCTTCTTATGTTTCCATATATATATATATATATATATTTCATTTTGGAAATAAATTAATTAGTATTTGATTACAAGATGATAAGATATATTAGAGAATGAAGGAATATTTCACTACGATGATAAAATTTATGAAAAGGATATTCCAACAATGTTTCAAAAAGAATTGTCATTCCATCTATTTTGACTCATTTGAGGCCTTTATAATTCAACAATTACTGTCCCTTATGCCCTATTTTGTATGTCCGTATCTATTTATTTGTTGTCTTTTGTAGCTATGAAGTCTCAAAGAAAAGAACAGGATGAATCACAAAAAAAAAAGGCTAAAACAATAGAAAAAGAGCAAAAAATTGTGACATCGATGGTTGCAAAAATCCACTCGGTGAATCACTAAATTTTCTAATTCTCACAAAATCACAGAGTCATTAACTCAAATGCTAAAGATAGGTTGGTGAGAAGTAGAGCTAAACGCCGACTCACCGACTCAATCGGTGGTGAACTAACAACTGCTTGCCGAAAGTTACTGTATATTAATCCAATTTTAAGACAAAAAAGATGATATTGAATGATAATCGAATACTCACCGAATATGAACGGTGAACTCCATCGAGCTCGCCAACTGTGGTTTAAAACCTTGGTGCCTGAAACTAAGAAAGACGAGAAGAAGAACAAGTTGGCAAGAAGAAGAACAAGTCGGTGAGAACGACAAACATTGCCAACTAAAAAATTTGATGAAGTTTTGTGGAACTATAAATAACATAAAGGAGCGAAAAATATATCTTTTTAGCTTATAGAATGGGATCTGAAACTTTTCTTAAAGAGTACAATAGTAAACTTCTATTTTGTAGTGTGAGAAACAAGCAGGTAACTCATAATTGTTAGGATTTTTGAAGTGGGTCCGTTTAATTTAAGTTGAAAATCATCAATCTCTTGGACGAGAATTTTATTGGTTTACTTTTTAGTACTTTTAATATGATTGGCTAAAACCCCTACTATAGGGATATGTATATGGAGTTGTTTTAATTAAATTTGTAGGATAATGTGTATTTCTATGTTCTACATTGATTTTCATTGATTTTATTTGATTATCATGAGTTCAATTTATGAATTAATGTTCCAAACATAATCTAGATTTAGCTCTTTGTATATTTCTTGAGAGAGAGTATATGAAGTGTTTAATTGAGTTGATTCTTGCATATTAGTTTGAAATTATTTACTTGATTGAGAAATGAATTTGGGATTTCACCTCTAAATTTTAGTCTTGATCAAGAGAGAACATTAATGTCAAGGTATTGGGTTGGTTAGATTATTACACATGGGAGTGTCCGAAAGAAATTCTTGTGATAACCATATTATGATTGAGAAATACGATATGTGTTTAAGATTGACCAATCCTATCCATGGGTAATTAAGGTTATTGAGCAATCACATTGACCCACCTTTTAAAGTCGATACCCACTTCCGCACACTCCTAGCTTCCAATTCACTTGTTTGGTTATCTCTTGTTTAAGTTTGATTGATCAAAATTGGTTACGAAACAATCTCTATTTTATAGTTGGAATCAGTTTAACCCTTGTTATAATCTACTTGCAATGAATTTGGATACAATTTTACATTGTAATTGAACTCTTTCACAAACCACTCCCTATGGAATTCAACCACGGCCTCATATGTTGGGTAATTAAATTGCTTTTTCTTAATTGTTTAATGGGTTTACAATATAAGTAATTTGAGCCTTATCAAAAATGGTGCCATTGTCAGAAGTGGTGCATAAAATTCTTTTATAGAAATGTCTTTGTAAGCTAATTTAGTGTAGTACAATAATCTTATTATTTGTTTCATTATTTTGTTATTTTGAGGTGACAACATGAGTGTCATGAGATAAATGATGCTAGTCAACATGATCATAGTGATGATGAGGGAAATCTAGATGATGTTAATTTCAATGTCATAGGAAGTATGAAAGCTATCTGGTTAACCCTAACTATGGAGAATGCTATATTTCATGTAACTGAAACCATGCTTCAAGTACTCCAAATCAAGGGAATGTTTGAGCTTCTTTCTTATGAGGATCCCCATGAGCACATTCACAACTTTGTGGATGTATGTGGCCCACTCACTTTTAGGAACATCACCAAAAATTCCATTCCAGTGAGGTTTTTTCCTATTTCTCTGATGGGGGAGGCCTCAAAATTGTTAGTTTAACTACCAAAGGACTCGATCGCTACTTGGAATGAGTTAACTAAGGTATTATTTGAGAGACTCTTTTCTATGAAGATGGTGAAGAATTGCATCCCGCCTTACAAAGACTTAAATTTAGAAAGAACTAATTTGGAAAGAGTAGTTATGATTAAGTTGTGAGTTTTGGGTCAACTTTAAACAGTCATAACTTTCATTACAAGATGATTTAGGTGTCCCATAATATCTAAAATGGAAATTTCTTGAATCATCTTTCCAATGCCACGGAGTTTGCTAAAACTCGAGTTCAAATGAGGGAGATATGCCCGTTTGAGTTCAGCAGTCCAGCTAAGGAATTTTACCCAAATTAGTAAGGGTATTTTGGTCTTTTTGCTTACCCCAACAGGTTTTAACGTTTTTGGTAATATTTTAGGGTCTAAAATAAGTTTATTGAGTTTTTAGAATTCTAAAAATACGCTTAGAGTTTCAGAGAGAAGTTCAAAAGGAGAAAGAACGAAGAAGATTCCAACGTTCAAGTATTCTTGCAATCTTCGATGGGTTTTTGCCAAGGATTCGATCCTAACGAGGTATGTAAGTTTTTATAGTACTGGGTTTGTTCACCAACACACCAATCATGTGAATTCCATTTCGTAATTTTGTTCTTGAGGTTTAATGATTTAAGTTCTTGATGAGAATTCTTGAGGTGTTGTTGTTCGTTTTAGAATCATGATGTTTAGTTTAGTTCGTGAGGCGAGGATATTGTTTCTGAGTATTTTTCTTCAGGTTTTTTTAGTATAGTTTTATGGAATTAAGTTAGGTAAACGAATCTAAGAGAGTTTGGAAGAAATCAATTGATACTAAGCGAATTAGAGCCAAGAATCGAGGAGGAAAAATCATCGGGTTTTCTGGGCAAGGGCCTGGCGCATCGCACTAGCAGTGCACTAGAATTTTGTCTTTTATCATGTACGAGTTCTATAAAAGCATACCTTCACTTCTTTATGATCTAACTACTTTAAACTACATCTACACATCGAGAGATCCTTCATAACATGGATCTTACCCTTGAATTTATAATTCAAATTCATGGTAGAGTAAAGAGTAAAGTCTTAAGTGTTATTTCGAGTCATTTAAGAAGTCTTTTGCAATCTTTTAGAGCTTGTTTTTAGAACTTGAGTACTTAAGTATGAGGTTAAGGAGAGTTGAGTTTCATATTTCAAAATGGATATATGGGAAGTAAGGATTCCCAAGAGTAATTGTTTTTACATTTAAAATGAGTAGGAAACCTTGAATTCAAAATGAGTTCATGAGGAGTTTTGAGTATAATCTCTTTTGAGAGAATCTTTTGAGTAATAATCTCAAAGTGTGAATATGAGAATTTTTTTAATATATGTCATTTGTGTATATTTTGGGAGTACTATTGAGCACCGATATGGGGACGAGTTCAAATAACTCAAAGTCCTCATAAATCGTGGGTAGAAATGGTCATACATTTTATATGATTCCTTATTGTCTTTTAAGCATATCTTAGTGGATCCACTTAGTTGGTGATGTCTTATACTCCGGTAAGGTATAGGACAGTTCTGGTAGCGTGGACGAGATGATGTATCATCACAAAGCTCATCGTGATGATTGTCGGTTAGAGAATCTCCTAAATTGAGTTATTTTGAATCTTTACATACAAATTGTGTTATTATTATATTTTTAAATACATTGAGTTGTTATCTACTATTATAAGAGATCTCTTTATATTTCATCTTAACCATTGCTTTTATATCATATTGAGTTGAGATAAGGCAAGTATGTTCCTTTCCTCTAGTTCAAGCTCATATGTCTATGCTTTAGAGTTTCCCTTACATGCTCGTACATTTCATGTAGTGACACCATATTTCTTACATCTTTCATGATGCACATATAGGTAATCAGGATCATTAACCCGCACTCCGTTGATCCAGTCATGTTCCTGTTAGATTTGGTGAGCCTCCTTGCTTTTTGGAGGGTTTCACATCGAGTTTACATTTCAGCTTTGTTTATCATAATGTCATGCGTCTTGTCCCGATGTTCATATCAATTAGTAGAGGCTTAATAGACAGTAATAGTTGGGAAGTCTTTTCATTTCTATTGTTAATGTATAAGACTTGAGTTGTCTTTTATGTCCATTATGGATATTCTTAAATGTTATAAGTTAATCATTTTGAGAAATTATGTTAAACCTTTACGTTTAAGGTGTATTTATCATTGAGTAAGTCCTCCGGTGAGAGTTGAATCAGGACAAGGGTTCGCGTGGGTCAAAAATAGTTCTCGAGTGCCAGTCGCATTCAGGGTGTATGCTTGGGGTGTGACAAACTTTGTATTAGAGCACAATGTTAAAGAGTCCTGGGTGACTACGAAGTGTTGTGTTTAGAGTCCTATTTATTGGTGTGAAGCGAACTACATCTATAATTGTGAGGCTGCGACATTAAAGGAAACAATTCCCTTCTTTCATACTCTTTTGTACGATAAAGTTTAAATCTATAAAAGTCTCTTTCTAATTCATGCTTTCACATATCTTTTCGGATCAGCCTCCAGAAAGGGATGTTCAAGGTCATCCTGATTGGAGGAATGTCGATCCCCTACATCAAGGGGTACCTGATGCACTAGGAGTTCAAACCCAAGAGCAGGTCACTAATACTGAGTTTCGGGGTGCTATCAGGATGTTGAGTCAAGTTGGGACCGACCAAGCTGGCAAAAAATAGGGAATCAACATGATGTGGCTGATACATCCAACACCCATGATTTATTAAGGATGAATCCTGCAGAATTCACCGGTTTATGACTATGTGGAAGAGTTGCAAAAAGTGTTTGAAGTAATGCATGTTGATGATGTTGATGAAGTAGAGTTTTCTGCATACCAACTCATAGGTTTTACAAGGATCTGGCACGATCAATTGAATAAGAGCAGAGGCGAAGAGATACTAATTGTGAGTTGGGCTATGTTCGAGAGTGCCTTCATAGGGTGTTTCTTTCCCCGTGAAAGACCCAAAGGTAAGAAAATTCCTCACTCTTAAGAAAGAATCCATGAGGGTGAACAAGTAAAGCCTCACGTTCACTAAAATTTTCCATTATGCTCCAGCAATGGTTGTTGATGTGAGGAGAAAAATGAGCTTGTTTTGTTTGGGTTATCCCGTTTGTCAAGCAAAGAGAGTAAGGTTGCTATGTTGATAGGGTACATGGACAAAGCAAGACTTATGATTCATGTTCATCAAGTTGAGGAGGACAAGTTGAGAGATACATAAGACTCCAGAACAAGAAAGCTAATATTACGGGTAATTAGTCCGGACAGAAGAAAACAAAAAAAATATGAACCAATCATCTTTTCATAAAAAGGCAACTAGACGTGCTTCATCATATGCTAGTGTACCTTAACCTATGAACATATGTGACTTAAAGTATTAGAATTATTAAAACTTTGGAGCTAGACATGAAAAACTCAAGGTAGTGCGGTAGAAGGGGTAATTGGACTCTTGCATATGCTAAGTATGGTAGAAACCACCCAAGAACATGTCGTAATTGCTCCACTGGTTTCTTCAAGAGTGGTAAAGCAAGTAATTTCATGAGAGAGTGCCCTAAGAACAGGCATGGGAGTGGTAATGGGGAAATGGAGCCGAATCTTCTTCAGCGGCTCCACCAGACAAAGATGCAACTAGAGGAGCTACTTTAGAAACAGGCAGAGGAGCAAACCGTTTGTATGTCATCACTTTTTTCCAAGAGCAAGAGAATTCACCTTATGTTTTCAGTGGTATAATAAAAGTCCTTAATTTTGATGTACATGCATTGCTTGATCCAGGTGAGAGTCTATCTTTTGTGACTCCATATATTTCTATAAATTTTGATACTCTTTGTGTGAAACTTCTTGAGCCCTTCAGTGTTTCTACACCTATTTGTTAGTCTAATCTAGCTGAGAGAGTTTATCGTAATTTTTTCATTTCTATCAATCACAAGGACACCATGGTTGATTTATTTGAGCTAGATATGGTGGACTTTAATGTTATTCTAGGTATTGACTAACTTCATGTCTGTTCTGCCTTAATTGATTGTGAAACTCGAGTGGTTTAGTTCGAGTTTCCTAATGATACAATTATTGAGTGGATGAGTAGTTCACGTAGTTGCTAAGGGTCGTTTTATTATTTACCTTAAGGCGAGAAAGTTAATTTCCAAGGGGTGTATCTAGGACTTATTCCGGTTTAATGACTTTTGTGTTGAGCGACCACCTATTTCCAGTTGTGAGTGAGTTTCTAGAGGTCTTTCTTTATTACCTTCCTAGAGTCCCTCCTGAGAGTGAAATTGACTTCGATATAGATATTCTTCCTAATACTTGACCAATCTTTATTCCGCCATATCGAAAGACCCCCGCTGAGTTGAAAGAGTGAAAAGAGCAGTTGAAAGATCTCTTTGATAAAGTTTTTATTCAACAAAGTGTCTCATGTTGGAGCGTTTTGATCTTATTTGTGAGGAAGAAAGATGGTTCTCTTAGGATGTGTATGGATCACCGCCAATTGAACAAGGTTACTATCAAGAATAAATATCCTCTTTTGAGAATTGATGATCTATTTGATCAACTTCCAGGAGCTATTTTTTAAAGATACACTTTAGACTACGCTATCATAAGTTCAGAGTAAGAGAAAGTGACCTCCCTAAGGCACCATTCAGGACCCATTTATAGTCTTTATGAGTTTCTAGTTATGTCTTTTTGCTTGACTAATGCTCCTCTAGCATTCATGGATCTTATAAACAGAGTGTTTAAGCCTCATCTTGATAAGTTTGTTATCGTGTTCATTAATGAAATTCTAATTTATTCGAGGAATGAGGAATATCATGTTATTCATCTTAGAGAAGTTCTGAAAACCTTTAAGGATATAGAGTTGTATGCAAAATTCTCTAATTGTTTGTTTTGGCTTGAGTTTTTGGCATTCTTGGACCACATTATTTTCGGTGATGGAATTTGAGTTGATACTCAGAAGATTGAGGCAGTGCAGAACTGGCCTAGACCCACATCTCCTCTTGATATTAGGAGTTTATTGAGATTGGCTGGGTTTTATAAGAGGTTCTTCGAGAGGATATCTTCTAACTCATCCCCTTTGAAAAAGTTGACTCAGAAAATAGTAATGTTTCAATGGTATGAAGCCTGTGAGAAAAGCTTTCACGAATTGAAAACGTGGTTGACTACTGTCCAATGTTGACCTTATCACAGGGTATGCATGGCTTTGTTATGTATTGTGATGCGTACAGAGTTGAACTGGGTCGTGTATTGAATTAAAAATGATAAAGTTATGGTTTATGCCTCCAGATAGCATAAGATTCACGAGAAGAATTAACAAACTCATGATCTAGAGTTTGTTGTTGTAGTATTTGCTTTGAATATGGCAACACTATATCTATGGTGTTCATGTAGATGTGTTCACCAATAACAAAAGTCTTCAGTACGTATTCAGTCAGAAAAAGCTTAATCTCATAAGAGTGGGTGGTTAGAGTTACTCAAGGATTATGCCATGAGTATTCTATATCACTCTGGTAAGGATAATGTTGTTGTTGATACCTTGAGCACATTATCGATGGGTAGTACCACCCATGTTGAGGAAGGCAAGAAATAATTAGCCAAAGATATGTACAAACTTGCACGATTGGTAGTCCACTTAATGGATTCAAAAATGAAAAGTGGAGTGGTGGGGATGAATAGGGCATAATCATCACTAGTATCTGAAGTGAAGGAGAAACAAGATTCAGACCCTGTTTTGCTTGATTGGAAGGAAAATGTTCGTAAGTAAGAAGTGATGTATTTTGAACAAGAGCGAGATGATGTTTTGAGGTGTCAAGGTAGGTTGTGTGTACCTGAGGTGGATGAACTCCTACAGAGGATCATGGAACAAGCTCACAGCTCTAGACAATCTATCCATCTTGGTTCCAAAAAGGTGTATCACGACTTCAGAGAAGTCCAACGGTGGAGTAGCATGAAAAAGTGCATTGCAGAGTTCATTGCTAAGTGCCCAAATTGCAAACAAGTCAAGGTTAAGCACCAAAGGCCCTGAGTGAGAACATATATCTGTCAGAATGGAAGTGGGAGATGATCAATATGGATTTCATGATTGGTTTGTCGTGGTATCGCAGGCAAAATGATTCTGTTTCTGTGATTTTAGATCGGATGACTAAAGCAACCCACTTTTTACCGGTAAAGACTACCCATTCAGCAGAAGATTTTTCCATATTACATATTCAAGAGGTAGGCAGACTTCATGGAGTTCCGCTTGTTGACACCCAATTTTGAACCTCCAGCATATAAATTAATCAATTCAAGCTTCTTCGATTTGAAACAATTTAAAATAACTAGCTTTATAAAATTTTGAGAAAAAATACAAAGTTTGCACCTTATTTTAAATAGTTTTCACTTTTTATAATTTTTAGATAACATATATTTTACATAATTATGTATATAATTAGTATGTTTTATGATTATTCGAGAATCATCTCAAAAAGATTTTAAATTTAGTAAGTATTTTATTAAATTAATTTAATTTAAAGTTAGGGTTATAACTTCTTATCGATGAGTTCATAACTAAGTTAGTTATTTTGTTTTGTTAAGATTAAGAAGTTCATTAGTTAATTTTTATAATATTTCATCTTGTTGGGTTTTTGGCCGAATTCGCAAATCAATTTCAAGCCGATTAATTTCTTAACCTCATTTGGTTATAATGCTAATCATGGCATTCTCCTCATTTTATTTCCAACCCTTCAGAGGACAAATTTCAGGGCCTTTATTTTGCATTCTCTAGCAGTCCAATACTAAACCAGCCCATCTCTTTTCTTCAGCCCAGAGATGGCAACAACAGCAACTGACCCAGCCCACAACACAAAAGAAAAAACCCAATACAATACAATTCCAAAAACATTCCCAGCCATTCAATACCAAAAAAGAACCCGACCCAACCCCTGTTACTCTTCTTTCTCGTGCAGTCCAGCAGAACGAAGAACCCCAGAAACTCGTCCAACCCAGCTACAAATCAACCTAATTCTGGCCGACATGTCCATCTCCGTACAAGAACCGTTCGAGAATCATCCGCGTGTCCCCATCTCTTTGCTCTCTTTTCCTTGCTCATAATCGGACGACTTGAAGAATGGGACAAGAATGGTACTATTTATAGCTGGCTAACCTTATCCCTTCAAGGATTTTGAAGTCTGAATTTCAAATTGGATCCCCTTTCTACCCTCTTTCCCCCCAATTTTAACCTAGCTATTCACATATTAATATCCCCCTCTTCTTATTTGTCAAGGGGAGAGAAAAAAAAGTGGGAGAAAATGGATGTTGGAGATAGTTACAGAGAGTTGGAGGAAGCTCAGGATTAGAAACGAAAAATACACTAAAGCTATAGTTATATTATTACACAGTAGTATTTGGATCAGTTCTTAAATCGTAAATAGGAGAAATACAAGTTTTGGTTATTCTCATTTGCTTCTACTGGTCTTGTCGAAATTCTCGGAGTCGTGTCTTGGTGGAATCATCCTCGTAACTAGCTCATTTCGTCCGGTTCGCTGCCTCAAAAAAGGTATACAAATTCGCTCTTCTTACAATTTTCTTCTTAATTCGAATCTTAATTTGTTTGTTTAGTTGGTTACACTGTTCTGGTAGTCCATTAAGGATATGGATTCCTCGTGTGATTTAAGCTTTGGTCGTTTGCTTGTTAAATATGATCCCAGTATGTATCTGTATATCATGATGTGTTTAGAAACTGTTTTCTAGCTTAAAAATATTATTGTTCTTGTTCCTTATCGAATTTTCATAGTTGTATTTTGTTTAGTCTTCAAACTATGCTATCCGTCTTAATCTATTTCCTTAATCATGAAGTTGTAAATCTAATTTATTCGACGTCATATCCTTTGTTATTTCACCTCGAGTTGAATGAATGAATTAAGATGTCAACATTTCGAGTTCATATGATGCGTTTATTATTGTTTGGGGTTCTTATAGTTTGTATGTTATTACTCGTTTCAATTCCTTTTATTTGGTTGCTTTGTTGCATCTACTTGAGAGTGTAGACTTTGTTTCCCTTTGTCCAGATGACATTTTCTCTTTTTGGGTTTCGTTTCCTCTTATTCAAATTTGTTGCATCTGTTAGATTGGATACATCTCTGGATCTCTGGATATGAATTTATTTTATTTTTAAAGAAGAAAAAGTTCTAAATATCCTTCCTTCATTTTGATATGTCTTAAATTAAAGTGGTAGCTATTATCTAAGTCATAGGATTTATTTGAGTCATTAGTATTAAGTTCTATGTGTTCCAGGGGCGGCTCTATGCTTTGGCATTTAAGGCCTTTGCCTTACTTGGGGGGCCCAAATTTTTGTTAAGATTAGATTATGTGTTAAAAAATTTATTCAAAAATTAATTATTTATGATAAAAAAGTATAAATTTTTTTAAAATAAATTATTTTAGAGCAGCTTTCACATATAGTAAACACAAAATTCATATTTGTATGCTATAGCAAAGTTTGCATAATTGCGCTCCATAGCAAACATAAATATGTATAATTTATTATACATTTACAAAGAAACCAATTGTATAATTCGCTATGTATATACAAAAGAAAACAGTTGTATACAAATCAATTGTATTTTGTGTATGTATAAAACTAGAAAGAGAGAAAGACAAAAGAAAATTGGGTAGGGGAATATTGGTATTGTATAATTATAAGTGTATAGAACGAATATATATGTATTTGTAAGTGTATATACAATTTTCTCTTACTTAATACAAATAGAAACACAATTTATACAGTTCGTTTCTGTTTGTATAAGTGATAGAGTCGAGGGTGGCGAGCGAGATATGGGAGAGTGACGAGCGAGATCTGGGAGAGGGGAGAGAGGGGAACGAAAATATATGTATATATATATAATTTTTTCTCGCTTTATACAAACACAAACACATTTTATATACTTCTGTTTGTATAAAAGTGAGAGGAAGCGAGCGAGAGATGGAGCGAGAGAGGGAGAGTGGCGAGCGAAAGTTTGAGGGAGAGAAGTGATTGGCAAACAGTTTGCTACAGGGCACAATTAAATCAAAGTGTGGTTATAACATTTAATTTGACTTATTAGTTTGTCATTATATACATCTTTCCCATTATTTTATCCACTTTAACATCTTTTGTACGTTGTTTAAAATAAGAATTAATAGAGAAAAGTGTTGGAAAAGTGAATTACAATTTCTTTTTTATTTCATTTTAAATTTTAGTTTCAAGCATTACTAGAGTATAAGCATATTAAAATGAGGTATACCAAGTCATCAACTTCTTGAGTCAAATTCTATGGTTCTTATTCTTATCTTTATTTAATATTTACCAACTTATTACTTATAGGACTATGTTAACAATACATATAATAATTATCTCACATAAAAGGAGATTTTTCAATGTTGAGTTGCTAAAATCTTACCTAAAATTAATAAGTGAAAAAACAATATTCAGTACTAATAATTTCCATATAAATAGTTTTAAAAAAATAAATTTTTAATAAATACGCATATAAAGTGTATTATATATTAGGCCGTGAATAGAAATTTTGCTTTAGGCCTCCAATTACATTGAGTCACCTCTGATGTATTCAAGTTGATTTGATAATATGGTTGTGACTAAGTATTATATATATGAATGTGCTTATGTCTTCAAGTAATGTGTGTGTTGCTACTGGTTTTTGTCATCAATTACTGTAAATATGAACCTTAGTCATGAGCATTAATTTGTGCACTATGCATTTTGTTTTATTTTTCTTTTCATTTTGAGCATCTAGATATTAATTATTTGCGTAAATTAGTTCTTCTTTTCTCTATTAAATTTGATTGGGATAATGCACAAGTGTCCCCTCAACCTATGCCCGAATTCTCAGAGATACACTTATACTATACTAAGGTCTTATTATCCCCCTAAACTTATTTTATAAATAATTTTCTACCCCTTTTTGTCCTACGTGACACTATCTTGTGGGACCAGCGTGTGTTGACACTAGTGATACGTAAGACGAAAAGGGGTAAAAAATTATTTATAAAATAAGTTCAGGGGGTAATAGGACCTTAGTATAATATAAGTTTGTTTCTGAGATTTAAGGCATAGGTTGATGGGGTACTTATGCATTTTCCCAATTTGATTCTAGTGAAGGTTCTTTGTTAATTCTCTTCCTTCCGTTTTGCCAGATGTGACACCATTTGAGTTTATCGGACTCTATCCTTGCATCGAGTTCAATTTCTTCGAGTCAGCTTCATCTTGTTCGAGTGAAACGGAGGCAATGTACATGCTGGAAATTGAAGTGCAAACCTCCAAAAGCCCAAAAATAGGATGTATACCTGCTATATGCAGCAGTATACAATGGTATACAATTGTATAGATGATATACAAGACCCAATTTCCTAATACGGGAGTACATGGCTGAAACTAAGAAAATGCAGGTGGTGGAGGTCCTAAACAATAGGCCGTGTATCAATAAATACAGGTTTCAAAAATTCCAAAAATGAATTGGATAGAAGTCGTATACAATAGTATACATTAAATGTATACCATATTTAAGAGAAATAAGCCAAAATCCCATTTACAATTCTTGCAGGATTATGGAGAATTGGGCCTAAAAGTCCATTTTTGCTGAATTTGGTTAAAGAGCCTAAGTTCAAAATTTCCTCCCTTCGCCTCTTTATTTATTTGTAAAAATATAGAAAGCACATAGTATAGTAAACAAATTATTTCTTATCCCTACCCTTGCATAAATTACAAAATTTTCTTCTTTTTTTGTGTTGCGGATACTTTATTATGTGGGCGGATACTTTAATATAAAAGTTGTAATTATCAAGTTAGTGAGCTAAAAAAGGGATTTTATCAGTTTAATGCATAAAAAAAGGAATTTAAAACAGAAATACAAATTAACTACCACAATTCACGCATACGTTTCTTTCATCTTCAAATCATTCATTCATAAAATACTACTGTTGAAATTTCAAAATTTATAATTCTCCATTGTTGTTTTACGAAAAGCTCTCAGGCTGATTCTAAAAAAAATTCCAATGCATTTTTTGGTGAAGATTTGTAATGAATATTTTAATCTTTTTAAGGAACTTAGGTATATCGGAAAGTGATGATAGGTACGAGCAATACAAAAGTAATGACAATTACCTATTATAGACTTTTTGGAAGAAGCTAGAATTCTATTTGGTACTTAGAATTGCAAAAATCGATAAATAGCATCTTATACAAAGGATACATTAGGGAGAAGATTTGAAGAAATATTGATTATAAACGCGTCCAAGTGAGCGAAAATGAAGGTACATATTTGTATTACAAATATTATGTTTCTAGCTTTACTTCTCATTATATTGTTAAGTATACGAATTGAAAATTCGTTTAATGTATCTATAATTTTTAAACATTTGCAGGTAGTTGCATCTTCTGCATATATTTTTGCAGTGTATGAAGGTGTGATAAGATACATTATTTTTCTTGAGAGAAAAACTAGTTCATATGGAAGATTTCAACATGACGAGATACCTCGTGCGCACGCAATGACTGTTTTAAAGAAGAAGAATATTACAGATGTACACCCCTACTGCTCAGATTAATATAACATGATGCATTAACAAACACGTACCAATGCCAAAAAAGTGATTGGATAGCTCGAGAATCTATTTTTGGAAGAAGTCGTCTTTCCACGAAGATACAAAAAAAATGCCTGGAAGTCCAAGAAAAAAGAGGAAGAAAAATCCAGATGAAAAGATTACCACAAACACGAGTTGTTGTGGACAATGTGGACAGGAAGTTCACAATATAAGAACATATACTTTCTTCCCAAAAGATTCTTGATGTTTGCTTCTTAGAAGTACATTTATACTTCATGTCTAATAATTCTCAAATTTGATACTTTAAAAGTAATTTTAGATTACTATTTTATGATGCAATAAGTGAATAATGTTATGTTTTGATATCATTTGTAATATGTGATAGATTAATAGTGTCAAATAGTTATGATATGTGCCAAAGTTAATACAGACAACATGTAAAAAAGGTATCATTTGAATCAATTATATATTACATAATATCATCTTGTAAATTTTGTATCTACAAATAATAAAGTATCCAAAATGTGTTTTTTACCAATATTATATATCATATACATATAATTTTGATATTTGTGGACGTAATTGTGTTTCATGTACATAATAACTTTCTGGAAATTTAATTTAGAAAAGGTTAGAATAATTTTAGTATAAATTTTGTGTATTTGATACTTACTATCTTTGTAACAATGTGTGCCAAATTTAAAAGAGATATCATGTAAAATAGGTATCATTTGAATCAATTATATATCATTTACATAATATGATCTTCTAAATGTTGTATCTACTAATAATGAAATATAGAAAAAGTGGATTTTTGCATATGTGGACGCAATTGAGTTTCATGCATATAAGAGTTTACTGAAATTTAATATCAACTTAATAAAAGTAAGAGTAATTTTAGTATAAAATTTGTGTATATGATGGATACTTAATATCTTTTTAACTTTGGCATGAAATAATAAAATCGTATCAATTTGAAATTTGTACCTATGTATCATATAGATAATACTATGTATCATATACATAATATTAAGTCAGTGAAAATTATTTAGTATCACCTTATAAGATATAATTTGTACCATGATGTGTCCACAATAAAATTTTATCATTTGATGAACACAAATTTGTATCATATACTTAATAATTTTGATGAAATTTTGTATCGAATTCACTATAGTAAAAGCTGCAGGGATATGTATAATACTTATAATATACAGAAATTAATAAGGTATTAAATGTATTGAAGACTAATTTAAAATCGACATTAAAACAGTGGACATAAAAACTCTTCAAATTTAGAAGAATTAATTACTTAGAAATATAATGTTGACCTAGTATCTTCAAACAATAAAACTTCATATCTTCACTGTAAGTCAGTAAATAGACTACTATTCTACATTAATCAGTTCATCACCTGTCAATGGAATGGAAACACCCTTTGGGACCTTGAATTCGTCACTCAGAAGTTCAGCAAAAACAGCTACATATGTTCCACAGTCGCTGCAAAGACAAAGAATAAACATTATAAATTGAATAAATGTGTAAGTAAAGCTGGGTGGATACAACACTTACAGGCTATCAGTCTCTTGTTGCATAATGCCTCGAGCAAATTCCACTTGTAAGTAAGTAAATAGACTACTATACTATTCTAATAGAGGTTGCTTTGGAATCCGTTAAATTACATATTTTATATTCTGTGATTCCATAAAGAAAAATGATGTTGATCAATCACTAAATCGATAAATTATGCATATATAACTAAAAGGGAAATACCAGAAATTGATTCCAAATATAATCTTTCATATCATTTTATAATTAGTATACTAACAATGCATGACTGATACACAAAATCATATTACTTATGTATATACATTGGCTTCTATTTAAATATGTTACAAAATGTTAACTATCAGAAGTGTTATATTATGTATTCGCATCATTCATGTGCATATCTACGAATATGATACATTGTACACAAAATAACCTCTATATCATACTGCGAATTGAATGCCTATCTTAGATACAATTCTCAACACACAAAATTTGCCTTTAATTAGTCTTTCATCTACAAATGTAAAGCAAATACTTATGAAGGACAATGAAACCTTAATACCAACATTTGATAAAATATCAGTGTTTCTGGGTAGAAACTCAAGATTTAAGTATATACAAAGAAACTTTATTTTTCAACAATGTGTTTCATCTACAAATGTAAAAGTTATACTCAATATCAACATTTGGTAAAACATCAGTGTTTTTGGTAATAAACTCCAGATTTCAATATATACAATAAAATTATATTTTTCATAATGTCTTTCATCTATAACTGTAAAAGTTATACTCAACCCAAACAATCAGTGTTTCTAGGTAAAAACTCCAGATTTCAATATAGACTATAAAAAATTATTTTTCAACAATGTCTAAATTAAAAGAAAAAGAAAGACATACCATGGGTAATGTTGGTCGAGAAATGGGAGGGCCAACCTTTCTATCCCTTTTCTTTTTATTTTTTGCATCATTTGCCTTAGATGATACCCCCACTTCCATTTTTGATTCTTTCTTCGTAGAAGTTTAATTCGCCATTATTGTCGGTGCATGCAAGCTTTTAGACCTTTGTTCTGTCAAGTTGGGTCTTCTGATTTAATATTTTGATCATTGTTAGGTGTTATTATTTGGGAAATCCCAATATTAAAAGAAGGATGATCCATTTTGACAACTGATACAAAATCGATTGAAACACATAATTGATTTTGAAGGAAAAGTGAAGAAGAAGGTAATACCTATTTTGAAATTTGGACGGTTGAATCATTTGAAAATCAAATTCCTTTGAATCTGGTAATTGATTTGGTAGTGGGAGAGATTAGAGGCGAAATTTTGGGGATGAGAAAGGTGGGGTTGGTTTCTTTCAGAATTAAGTATCCGAAATGGAGGAATTTGGAAAAAGTAGGGATTCTTGAATTTTTATGAAAGAGTAGGGATTAAATGATAATATGTAAATATATGTAGTGTAATTTAGTATTTTTTCCTTATTTATTTGCTATTGTATTGAATAACTTTTCACTTGTTTAATTTGGTTCTTAATTAATTTCCCAATGTTAGTCGTTTCTCTTTCATATTTAAATAAAAATATTTATATTTATATACTATATTTGGGTATATTTTCATTATTAGACTTGTCAACACTTGAGTTTTTCCCCTTTAAAAGATTCCTCTTTTAGTTCATTCCTCCTTAAAATAATTAAAAATAATTAGTAAGTAAATAAAAATAAAAATAAAAATGAATATCTTTTACTTTAGTTTAAAACATTGAACTTCGAACCTATTTTTTGATTAATATTTATCTGTTTAAATTCTTTTGAAAACTTATGTTTTTTCTTGATTTTTGTCAAAAATTAAGTGGCGAATCTGATAATTTGGAAAATCAATTTCTCTTAAATCATAAGATTAATTTATTTTTCAAAACTTAGTCATTTTTATTTTTATTCATTTTTTGGTAAAACAGGAATGACGACTCTGCTGGGGAATTAATTAAGTTCTAACCAAAAGATTTGAATATTTGACTAATTACTATGATTGAATTGTTAATATGTGATTAATGTGTTTAAATTTTATAACTGTCATTGCATTTCATTGCATATTCCTATTGTATGTATAGTATAATAAATGATGGTCTTGCGAAATCGCAACTGAACTTTTTTATACTCAATTCTTTTTCGGAATGAGCGATAATTTATTAGTTCGTCATGCGTCCAATGGTTGTCGTGAATTCTAGCCTAAGTTGTCCACTTGAGTTCTCGGTCTTTCAAAGCCACTCTTAGTCAACTAGTGTAGAGCTAAATCAAATCGAGAATTTAGAGCATTTTGAACTAAGATGACCCAACACCCAAGGCGTGTTGGGCCCATTAAAAATACCACCTTGAGTCCAAAATGGCTCACGGCCTAAACGGACGTTCATACTTATGTGTTTAAATTTGAAAGATGTCTATGTTGTTTGAAAAAAAACATTGTCCCATTGGGTAAGGATTAGATTATAGTTTATTCTAGTTGAAGAAAGAGCTTCATAAACTACTAGTCCATCCAAAGATGTTGAAACCTGGAGATGGCAAGAAATAAAAAAGGAAGTACCGTCCATGGAAGCATAGTTTAGGATTGTACCCCTGCGAGGACAAAATACTTTGTATTCCATTTCCCCTATTATGTATTCCAATTCAGTTCAATCGTAAAACTTGTATAAATTTAGGTTTTGCGGCAATGAAATAATTCAAAAAACATATATATCCTTCAAATCACTAGCCCTACCTTTGGAGCAAAGGGGTCACATAACTGTTTAGATCGCGTAATAACTATTTATGTGTTATAATTGCTTATGTGAATTTGTTCCTTTATTTGGAGATATTCTAGCTTACTCTTCTTGAAATTGTGTTTAGTACCCCTAAGCACAAATATCAAGTTGCTATCAAAAGTGCGTCCAAATACTCTTCGAGTCTTTAGTTTCCCCCAAAAAAAAAAAAATTGAATTTCATTTTCAAATCTTAGTCTCTCATATCATAAGAGAGTTTTCATATCAAATCGAAAGAGATTCAAGTGGGTCGAACTACGTAGGACCTGAATTCTCTTTTGTGAGATACGTAGGTAGCCTTTCAAGGTTCGGTCCCTATTTTTGAGAAATTCTATCTTTTCCAACTCTTACAAAGAAATTAGAGTTACATCTCAGTCAAAAAACAGAAGTACGACAATGAAATATTCACTTGACTTTGTCCCGACTCAATTTGACATTTTTTATTCACAAAGCTAAAAATCAGATAGACAAATTCTTGTCTATCTAATCATTTCCCTATATATGTGGGCTAGCTTATCTTCAAGTGAAACAATTCTTATATGTTTATAGTAATGTGTGTGATATTTTGTATTATTCATCATCGACACAAACTAAGACATTTGCTTTTGAGTTGTTTTTCTTTGTCAGGTACTCAAAACTGATATGTGTTGAGAAAATGGCTGAACATCCATATTTCACAACGTCTAAACACCCCAAAAATTCCTTCTCTAACCAATGTTTGTCAAAAGGGAAATAAAAGTGGTTGAAGATATTGAGAATACTGATTTGAATGAAATTATTGTGAATGACCCTATCATTGTTTAATAAAACAAGTTGATTACACAACTGTTCCAACAAATTGCTGAAATGAGGCGAGATTTGACGAATCTGGATATTATTGCCAACACTCCTACTTCACACAACGAAAGTCCTCCACTCCATTTTCCTACTTCGGATCCAAAGACTCCCATCGTTTACTTAACCACCCCTAATAACCCACATCATGCTAGCTCCTCACACCAAAAGGCACCTACTCCTCAAATTCAAAATACCAATATTTTCCAGAATTTTCCTTCGGTCCTTCAAACCCCTCCTTAAATTGTCCAAAACCCACCTACCTCTCAACCCATACCTCTAAAAATCCTATTTTATCTTCCAATATCGCCTGAATTGTACCCTTCTCTTACCACACATTTTGAACCCGAATATTCTGAGAAAAAGGAGAATACGTGGAAGGTCATGAAAGGAAAGGTTGATCAAAGCATCAGAGAGGAAGTCATGAATGCAAAAAGGACTTTCAATATACCCCGGACATTGTGGAGTTGAATTACGAAGACTTGTATCGCCATCCACATTTGGAACTTTCAGAAGTTTTTAAGGTACCAAAATTTGACACTTTTAATGGAGTTGAAAATTCTTTGACTCATTTGAGGGCTTATTGTGATCAACTTATTGGAGTATGGAAAGATGAAGCTTTGTTAATGCGACTCTTTAGTCGAAGTCTGAAAGTAGAATCTTTGGAATGGTTTATTCTAAAGCAATCAAGTAGTGGTCCAAGTTGGAATGCTTTGGCTAAAGACATTATTGAAAGGTTTGGTTATAATGTAGAATTCATTCACGATCGATACTCTTTGGATAGAATCAAACAAAATTCAACTAAAATCTATCGAGAGTATGCCTATCGTTGGAGAAGAGAGGCCGTAAGAGTTAGTCCTCCCATCAAAGAGAGAGATCATTGAAGTCTTCGTGCGCATTCAAGAACAAGAGTATTACAATAGGATGTTGCTCATTCTAGGAAGAAAGTTCAGTGAGATAGTCAAAATTGGTGAAGCTATTGAAGATGATCTTAGAACCGAAAAAATCATCCGAATGACTCCCCAAGATGAATCCCAAAGCCCATTAAGGAGGAAAAGGGAAGATGTTTTTTCTATCTCATTTGAGTTGAGCCAAAAATCAAAGTCTTTACCATCTAAAACCTACCCTTTAGCTTCACAAAATCCTTACCCTATCCAACAAAACTACCAAGATACACCACCATATTATCCAAACTACCAAGCTCCATTACCAAATCATCCAAATGTTCAATCAAGTTTACAAGCTGCATTTTCGAATTACCCAAATGCCCATCATAGCTACCGAGCTCCACAATACTCAAATTTCCAAACACCAGCACCAATTCTCCATAATCCAACAAGTTACCGCCAAGTACCTCAATGTGCACTAAATGATTATAATCTTTCTTGTCATAAATTTTAAAGAAATATTCTCGAGTCTTTAATCCTTTGGTTGAAAGTCAAACCCAACTTTTTGAGAGGTTGAAAACAGTTGGTCTTATACAAACAATTGACCCAAAAAATGTAAATGTCAATTCCAGACTTTAGATGTCCAATCTTCATTGTGCTTACCATTCAGGAGGTACTGTACATACTACTGAGGATTGCATCAATTTGAAGCATAAAGTTCAAAGACTTGATTGATCAAATAATTGTCACTCTTCAAATTATCACTTCCGATGCCAATGGTAATTCACTGTTGAATTGTGGAGGATTCACTATTAACATAATTGACCCAAAGTCTCAAGCACCTCGTTGTCAAAACGCCTCAAATTATTGTCAAATGCCTCCACCTCAACAAGGTCATTACAATCCTTCTCGTCCGAGATTCGAGAAGAAACCTGCTTGGAATTTTACGTCGCTCATTAAAAAAAGGACGAAGTTGTTTGAGCAATTGAGTGTGTAAGGCATTATTCATCTAGTTGGGCCAAAGCCTGTTGATACTAGCTCCCAATTTACCGAGCCGATCGAATATGTGCATATTATTCCAACAGTGTTGGGCATGATACTGAAGACTATATCAATTTAAAGCACAAGATCCAGGACTTGATCGACCATAATGTGGTCAAGACCACTACACCCAACGTCTACAGTAATCCGCTACTGAACTATGGAGGTGCCACTATCACTATGTTAGATACGGAGGATGAATGGCGCATGGTAAAGACGATAACTTCAGCTGGTCCTGACAAACTTGAAAAATGGTAGCTTCTCCGATCATAAGTGATAAACTCAATTTTACGAGAATGACACCCCATCAAGCTTTTGCTTCTGTGTCAAGAGAGGGTCAGAAGAATAAGGGGATTAATCATGTTCCACCAAAGTCTTTGCCTCATTGATGTCAGTCCAATCTGGTAGAGAAATGTGCCAATGATGTCGGTCTTGGAGATGGAATTAGGAAACTTTTTGAAGAAATGGATGTTGTATCCAAGAAGATGATCGAAGCATGAGGCATAAAAGACACCAAGCCAATGGAGAAAGTTCTTCATTGGACTTCCACACCGCTCTTTATAACTCGCTCAATTCGGTAGACAAAGATGAATCTTATGTTATTTTCAAAATCGGTGGTAGTTCGAATGAGGCTCGGGACCCACTCTTTTTGCAAGTTTACTTGTTTATGTTTTAAGTTCCCTAGTAATATTTTGAAAAAGGAAAAAAGGCTCATGGTCATGGCCAAAGTTCGTATTTCTCTATTTTCAATGAAAGTCTCTCATATTTTGAAAAATTATTTTGCTTGCTGTGATTTTTCTATCTAACGATCTTTGTTTTTGTTTCAGTAAAAATATATTTTTTATTTTATTTTTTAAAACATATTAATATCACGTCATGTCACAAGCTGAATGAATAAAATGAGGTAGACGAATGTGTGATTGAAGAGTATGACGAGGAAGATCATGATATTCAAACAAATAGCTCCCAATTTCACCGAGCCGATCGAATATGTGTATATCATTCCAACAGTGTTGGGCATGATACTGAAGACTGTATCAATATAAAGCACAAGATCCAGGACTTGATCGACCAGAATGTGGTCAAGACCACTACACCCAACGTCTACTGTAAACCTCTACTAAACTATGGAGGTGCTCTATCAATATGATAGAGACGGAGGATGAATGGCGCATGGTAAATGCGATAGCTTCAGCTGGTCCTGACAACCTTGAAAAAATTGTAGCTTCTCCGAGCATAAGTGAAAAACTCAATTTACGAGAATCACACCCCATCAAGTTTTTGCTTCTATGTCAAGAGAGGGTCAGAAAAAGAAGGGGATTAATCATGTTCCACCAAAGTCTTTGCCTTATTGATGTCAGTCCAATCTGGTAGAGAAATATGCCAATGATGTCGGTCTTGGAGATGGAATTGGGAAACTTTTTGAAGAAGGGGATGATATATCCAAGAAGATGATCGAAGCATGAGGCATACAAGACACCGAGCCAATGGAGAAAGTTCTTCATTGGACTTCCACACCGCTCTTTATAACTCGCTCAATTCAGTAGACAAAGATGAATCTTATGTTATTTTCAAAATCGTTGGTACTTCGAATGAGGTTCGGGACCCACACTTTATGCAATTTTACTTGTTTATGTTTTAAGTTCCCTCGTAATGTTTTGAAAAAGGAAAAATGGCTCATGGTCATGGCCAAAGTTCGTATTTCTCTATTTTCATTGAAAGTCTCTCATATTTTAAAAAATTATTTTGCTTGCTGTAATTTTTCTATCTAACAATCTTTGTTTTTTTTTCCAGTAAAAATATATTTTTTATTTTATTTTTTAAAACATATTAATATCACGTCATGTTACAAGCTGAATGAATAAAATGAGATAGACGAATGTGAGTTTGAAGAGTATGACGAGGAAGATCATGATATTCAAACGACTTGTCAAAAAATTGGAACAGTTTGAAACTCTGGGTAAGTCGAATTTGGATAACACATAAATAGTAAATCTAGAATAGGATAACTTTGTCAAAGAAGTCAGAATTAGTGCCCATTTGAGGAAAGCTAAGAAAGAGAACTTATCAGTTTGTTTGGAAGATACATTGATTCACTTGTTTGATCACATGTCATTGTTAAGCATAAACATCCCTCTGAAGTCGCCAATCAACTCAGATTCTATCAAGAGTTGCTATATTTTAATATTTAGAGTGTCTTTTATTTCTTTCCATGTAATCGCATCATTTGTTTTTAATCGTCTTATATTATGTTGTAAGAAAATTATTTTTTTGTAATGAACTACGTCTGACCTGAATTCTCAAGAATGATATACGTAGGCGGCCTATAAGGATTTCGGTCACCCCTTTATATATTTTCAATATTTCCCCTTTGTAAGGAACTACGTTTGACCTGAATTCTCAAAAATGAGATACGTAGGCGGCTATGTCGGCCTCGGTCGGTTTCTTTGTAAATTTCTTATTGTTCTTAAACTTTGAGGGGGAACTACGTTTGACCTGATCCCTGCCTCAATGGGATACGTAGGCTCCACAACGGCTCGGTCATATCTCTCGTAATATTTCTATTTTCCTTTACAATAGAAATTGGGACATAATTTTTGAGAGGGACTCAAAAATTCTTAAGAATAAGATCTCCCCAACAAGTCAAGACTGAAGTTACGTTGAGAATCCTAACTAGGACTCCATGATTTTTCTCACCAACAGTTCAAGATACGCCAACATAGTCAACTGGAACAGAAATTGTTGAGGATAACCTCAAAAAAAATTCATCTTGGTTGCATTAGAGGTTTAGATAGTTGTGAATAACTCCAACATGATGAGGAGTTAAGAAGTAACTTCAAGTGATCCCAAACGTTGTTTTTAAAGTTTAGAAGTAAATTTTAACAAATCTTTGAAATTTCAAGATTCATATCGTCAAAACTTCAAGAGTCTTTTCGAATCTTTTGGACAAGTTGTTTGATAGATCTCGATATATCAACCCCAAAGGCGTTCATCAAGCTTGACGTGACATGATACTTGGCAGTGAACTTTTTCAGTTACAGCTTTTTCAAACCCTTTTTCTTAAAGATCTTATCTATTTATTTCAAATATTTTGCATAAATGTTTTTTCTTATACATCAAGAAGAAATATATGGGAGCGATCAACTGAAGATAGCAAGTCGAAGAGCAAGCGTTTGAAGAAGTCAACACAAATCAGTTTGTTTTAAAAATTAACAATTGTTCTATGGATGCAGGTTTATGAGATATCCTCAAGTTCCCATGTTCCTCCATTCAATGAATATGGAGAAGTCAAAAGGGCGGGGAGCTCCTCAAAATTGATAAATTTTTCTGTGGAAGCAGGAAAGTCATTAAAGTTTTTCAGAAGAAAAAAACAAGAAGAGTTTAGAATACAAGAAGCAACACCTTGTTCAAATTTTAAGCAAAGCATGAGCTACAATAGAGTTCAAATGTTCAAATATGAACAAGTGAAAGCATCACTCTCAATATGCGTAGTAATGTGAGACCCTCCCAGAGGGACATTTCTACAGTATTATCAAATGAGATAATACCACCATCCAGAAGGACATCACCGTCATTTTATCGATGGAATATCATCATCCTGCCAATGGATCAACATATCTTTGCTCTCTCGTCCAAAAGTATAAGAACCGTTCGAGAATCTTCCGCGTGCCCCATCTCTTTGCTCTCTCGTCCTTGCTCTGCAATGCTTTTTCCGTTGAAGAATGGAACAAGAATGGTACTATTGATAGCTGGCCAACCTTGTCCCTTCAAGGATTTTAAATTTTGAATTTCAAATTGGATCCCCTTTCTACCCGATTTCCCCCCATTTTAACCAAGTTAATCACTTATTAATAACCCTCTCTTTTATTTGTTAAGGGGAGAGAATAAAAAAGTGGGAGAAAATGGATGTTGGAGAGAGTTACAGAGAGTTGGAGGAAGCTCAGGATTAGAAACAAAAAATACACTAAAGCTATGGTTATATTATTACACAGCAGTATTTGGATCAGTTCTTAAATCATAAATAAGAGAAATACAAGTTTTGGTTATTCTCGTTTGCTTCTGCTTTGGTCTTGTCGAAATTCTCAGAGTCGTGTCTTGGTGGAATCATCCTCGTAGCTAACTCATTTCGTCCGGTTCGCTGCCTCGAAAAAGGTATACAACTCGCTCTTCTTACAATTTTCTTCTTAATTCGAGTCTTAATTTCTTTATTTAGTTGGTTACACTGTTCTGATAGTCCATTAAGGATATGGATTCCTCGTGTGATTTAAGCTTTGGTCGTTTGCTTGTTAAATATGATCCCAGTATATATGTGTAGATCATGAATGTGTTTAGAAACTGTTTTCTAGCTTAAAATTGTTACTGTTCTTGTTCCGTATCGAATTTTTATAGTTGTATTTTGTTTAGTCTTCAAACTATTCTATTTGTCTTAGTCTATTTCCTTAATTATGAAGCTGTAAATCTAATTTATTCGACGTCATATCCTTTATTCTTTAACCTCGAGTTGAATGAATGAATTAAGATGTCAACATTTCGAGTTCATATGTCGCGTTTACTACTGTTTGGGGTTCTTATATTTTGTATGTTATTACTCGTTTCGATTCCTTTTATTTGGTTGCTTTGTTGCGTCTTCTTGAGAGTGTAGGCTTTATTTCCCTTTGTCCAGATGGCATTTGCTCTTTTCCTGGTTTCGATTCCTCTTATTCAAATTTGCTGCATCTGTTAGATTGGCTACATCTCTGGATATGGCTTTATTTTATTTTTATAGCAAGAAAAAGTTCTAAATGTCCTTCCTTCATTTTGATATGTCTTAAATTAAAGTATTAGTTATTAGCTAAGTCATAGGATTTATTTGAGTCATTAGTATTAAGTTCTATGTATTCAAGATTGATTTGATAATATGGTTGTGACTAAGTGTAATACACATGAATATGCTTATGGCTTCTAGTAATGTGTGTGTTGCTAGTGGTTTTTGTCATCAGTTACTGCAAATATGAACCTTTTTCATGAGCATTAATTTATGCACTATGCATTTTGTTTTATTTTTCTTTTCATTTCGAGCATCTAGATATTTATTATTTGCGTAAATTAAATCTTCTTTGCTCTATCAAATTTGATTCAAGTGAAGGTTCTTTGTTAATTCTCTTCCTTCCGTTTTGCCACATGTGACACCATCTGAGTTTATCGGACTCCATCCTTGCATCGAGTGGAATTTCTTTGAGCTAGACTCATCTTGTTCGAGTGGAATAGAGACAATGCACATGCTGAAATTGAAGTGCAAACCTCCAAAAACCCAAAAACAGGATGTATACCTACTATATGCAGCAATATACACTGGTATACAACTGTATACATGATATACAAGACCCAATTTCCTAATACAGGAGTACATGGCTGAAACTAAAAAAGCAAGTGTTGTAGGTCCTAAACAATAGGTTGTGTATCAATAAATACAGGTTTCGGAAAGCCCAAAAACGGATTGGATAGAAGTCATATACAGCTATATACATTAAATGTATACCAGATTTTAAGAGAAATGAGCCAAAATCCAATTCAAAATTCTTGCAAGATTTTTGGAGAATTTGGCCTAAAAGTCCATTTTCGCTGAATTGGGCAAAGACCCAAGTTCAAATTTCCTCTCTTCTCCTCTTTATTTATTTGCTATTGTCTTGACTAACTTTTCACTTGTTTAATTTTATTTTGACTTAATTAATTTCCCAATGTAGTCGTTTCACTTTCCTATTTAAATAAAAATATCTATTTTTATATTCTATATTTAGCTTTATTTTCATTATTAGACTTGTCAACACTTGAGTTTTTCCCCTTTAGAAGATTCCTCTTTTAGTTCATCCCCCCTTAAAATAATTAAAAATAATAAGTAAGTAAATAAAAATAAAAAATAATATCTTTTATTTTAGTTTAAAATTTGAAAAATTATTTGAAAAAGTTATTTTAGTCAAATCGCCGGTCAACCACAAGTTAGCGGGCATTTTGAGGGCCTAACACCTTCTCGGAATGTACATTGAACTTCGAACCTATTTTCAAATTGATTTTTCTATGTTTAATTTTTTTTGGAAAACTTATGTTTTTTCTTGATTTTTATCAAAAATTATTTCGCGACTCTGTTAATTTGGAAAATTGATTTCTCTTTAAATCATAAGATTAATTGATTTTTTGAAAATTAGTTATATTTATTTTTATTCATTTTCGAGTAAAACACTGCTTTCCATAATTTCATATATATGTGCACAATTCACCGCACAATTTTGGAAGTCTTTCTAGTAAGGTTTGGGTTTGAAAGTAAATTTGAGTATTGTTTTTCATCCTCAAATTTATGGTCAAGCACAGTGCACGATTAAGACTTTAGAGGATATGTAGAGGGCTTGTGTGATCGATTTCATGGGTAATTGGTATGATCACTTACCTCTCATTGAATTTGCTTTCAAAAATATTATTCACTCTAGCATCTAGATTGCTCCTCGTGAGGCTCTTTGTGGGAGAAAATGTAGATCTTCTAACATCTCCTGACTCGAAAAAACTAGAAATAAGCTAAGAAACTTAAGACTATCACTTTTGGAAAGAAAGGGGAAAATCTGGAAAATTTACTAAGTTTCAAAAGTGAGTTTTTGGTCATTTCCAGACGGCCATAAATTCTAGCTCAAGATTAGTTAGAGGTAGTGTTTGTTATGGATGGAACTCCATTGGGAATATCTTTCTAACGGCACCGAGTTTGCATGATTTTGATACCGTATGAGGGAGATATTCCTTTCAGAAGTTGGGTTGTTGGATTGAGAAAAGTCCAATCCGGATTTTAGTAAGGGTAAAGTAGTCTCTTCACCTAACTATATCCTAATTCATTTTAAAGGTTTATTCGGGGTAAAACTAAGACTTAAGTCAGTTTTAGAAAATTAGAATACGCTTAGGGCTTGGGAGAAAAGAGAAGAGAAGAAGGAGAAAGGAGAAAGGCCAAGAATTCATCAAGAACGCCAAGATCTTCGAGTGGAATTCGTCGAGGTGATCCCTATTGAGGTATGTGGGATCTTTTGTGTTGGTTTAATTCACCCACACATCAATTTGTTTCAATTCATAAATCTATGAGTTGATTTCATGTTAGAAGTTAAGTTCTTGAAGAAAAGTTTTGAATTCTTGTTGACTGAATTGTTGGCTGCCATTGTTGGTTGAATTATTGTTTCTCCGGGTTAGTTTTTAGTTGAATTCGGTGGTTATTGAGAGTACCAATAGTCCCAAGATTTTGGTGAAAAACTAGGAAGGTTTAAAAATGAAAAACGAGTTGAAAAGTTCGTCAGACGCGCCTGGGTAGGAGCAGGTGAGGCGCACCTGCAGTGCACAAAAAACTGGCCTCAGTTAACTGAGGTTGGCGAGGCGCGCCACCAGTGCGCCAGGATCGGCGTTTTTGTAGTTTATCCTTCGTAAGTCCTTCTAAGGTACATTAACACCTTCCAATGATTCTAATTACTTCAATTGAGTTCTAAACACCTAGAAATCACTAAAGAAATCAACTCCTAACCTTGAATCCATAATCCAATTCAAGAAAAGTTATGATTAAAGACAAAAAAGTTAAGAGTTAAGTCTAAAAGTTAAGAAGTAAATAAAAGTGAGGTCTTAAAATTCCAGGAGTCTCTAACAAACATTTTAATTTTTTTTAAGGCTCACGCTAGGTGTTGAGCAAAGTGTAATGTGTTGAGTTAAATTCTCAAATGTTATACGGGAAGTAAGTATTCCCAAAGAGTTAAGTTACAAGTTAAGCAAATAGTATAGAGTTGAGTTCATTTCTCAAAAGTTATAAGGGAACTAAGTATTCCCTAAGAGTTACAAATGTTTCCACATTATGAGCAAGAAAGAAAGCTAGACTTCCAAAAGAGCCTTTGGCTAGTTGTAGTAAAAAGGAAACTATGATTTCCAAGAGATCTTTTAAAGCTACGTTTGATTAAATTACGTCAAACCAGAGATGAAGTATTTTAAGAACATATGCGCTAAGTATTTTGGGAGTAGTATTGAGAACCAATATGGGGACGCGAGTTCATATTAAATCAAGCCCCCATAAACCATGTAGCCAGCATGAATAGAAGAAGGGTCATACTTTTTAGATAATTACTTAGTGCTTTATAACATAGACTAGAGGATCCATTTAGTAGTTCAGGTTCTATACCGACAGCAAGGTATAGGACGGTCCTCTTGCAACGTGAGGTAAGATGTTGTATTATCACTTAGGCTCATAGTGATGGTTGTCGGCTAGAGAATCTCCCACATAAATTATATTACTTTCATATATAAGTAATGTTGTGTTTGTTATTGCATTTCTTTAACAAAGTAAGTTGTTTACACTATTTTACAAGCTTTATATATATATTGCATGTGTCTTTACTACGTTATATTGAGTTTCGTATTTCATGAGTTGAGTAGAGCCAAAATAAGTTCTTCTTAATACTTTCAAGATTTAAATTGTAGTTTAGCATTCGAACTCACATACTCGTATATTCAATTATTGATGCCAGTTGGCCTGCATCGTCTTATGATGCAGACGCAGGTAAACAGGATGAGCACCCAGGGCCTTGTTGATTCAGTTGAGCATTCGGAGTTAGTGGTGAGCCTCCTTGCATTCTAGAGGACACTTTTATTCGCTTTCTAGTATTTCATTTATAGGATGTTGTGGGGTCTGTCCCTACATCCATCATAGCATTGTAGAGGCTTCATAGACAGTCATATAGTCAATTTGAGTCTCTTATTTTTGTATTTCCAATACTTTGTTATGAGATTTAAGTGCCAGTTTGGCCAACATATTATTTCTTTAAGTTATATCATGAGACTATTTATTTGAGTTAAGTCTTCCGCTGAGTTAAGTAAGTCATGCCAAGGGTTTGCTCAAGACCAGCAATGGTCATTGTGTGCGGGCCATGTCCAGGGTATAGGCTCTGGGCGTGACAAACTTGGTATCAGAGAATAGAGTTCAAGAGTCGTAGGGAGTCTATGAAGTTGTGTCTGTAGAGTCCTATTCATCGATGTGAAGCACGCCATATCTATGATTAGGAGGCTACAACATTTAAGAATCTTTCACTTCTTTCATATTCCTTTTCGTGCGTTAGAGTTTATCTCTAAAAAGTCTCTCTCTTATTCGTGCTTGCGCATGTTTCAGATAACTTTTCCTCCACGAAGAGCAGCACGAGGTTGCCCAACTAGGAGAAATGTTGAACCTGAGGAACAAGAGTTACCTAATGCACCAAATGTGCAACCTCAAGGGGAAGTTACCAATGCTGAGTTCCGTGAGGCTATACGGATGTTAAGAAAAGTGGTGACCAACCAAGTCTAACAACAGAGAGGAGCTCGACAGGAAGAGGCTTACACCTTGAGGATTCGTGAATTCTTGAGAATGAATCCTCCCACTTTTACCGATTCAAGCACTACTGAGGATACGGAAAACTTTATTGAAGAGTTGAAGAAGATATTCAATGTGATGCATGTCTTTGGTGTTGAAGGAGTCAAGATAGCTGCATACCAGCTGAAGAATTTTGCTAGGACTTGGTTTAATGAGTGGAAGGAGAATAGAGACGAGGATGCACCACATTCATGTTGGTCTGGCTTTGAAGAAGCTTTCTTGGGGCGTTTCATTCCCTGAGAACTGAAAGAGGCCAAGGTGCGAGAGTTCCTTACTCTAAAATGGGACTCCTTGAGTGTTCATGAGTATGGGTTGAAGTAACCCAACTGTCTCGCTATGCTCCGAAGATGGTTAAGTACATGAGAAGCATAATGAGTTTGTTTGTCACTGGTCTGGGTTGTGCATCTAGTAAAAAGGGTAGAGCTGCAATGTTGATTTGTGACATGGACGTATCCAGGCTGATCGTCTATGTGCAAAAAGTTGAGGAAGAGAAGCTAAGGGATAGAGATGAGTACAGGAACAAGAAAGCCAAGACTAGGAATGATTCTATACAACAGAAAGGTGGTTCGAGTCGGCCACAATTTCAAAAAAAAAAAAAGACATGCACCATCATATGCTAGTGCACATGTGCCGAGAAACAAGGGTGAGTATAATGGTCAAAATTCATAAAACTTCAAGGCTAGAACATCCCAGTCCCAAGGTAATGTGGCACAAGGAGGTAGTTGGGCTCCTGTGTATGGAAGGTGTGGTAGAAGTCATGCCGGTAAGTGTCGTTATGGCCAGTCGGGTTGCTTCAAGTGAGGACAAGAGAGAAACTTCATGAAAGAGTGTCCTAAGAATAAGCAGAGTGGTGGAAATTCGGGCAATAGAGCTCAGTCTTCATCAGTTTCTCCACCAGACAGCACTGGACCTAGAGGAGTCACTTCTGGTACTGGCGGAGGGGCAAACCGTCTCTATGCAATCAATACCCGCCAAGATCAAGAGAACTCTCCAGATGTTGTCACAGGTATGATCAAAGTCTTTATAGGACCAGATTTAGTTCACCAAGATGGAGAAAGTGAAGGTGATCCAAGAGAGATTGAAAACGGCATAGAGTTATCATAAATCCTACACATGTTAGGAGAAGGTCGTTAGAGTTTGAGGTGGATGATTGGGTATATCTGAAAGTGTCACCCATGAAGGGTGTTATGAGGTTTGGTAATAAGGGGAAACTTAGCCCCCGGTATATTGGTCCGTATAGAATCTCCAAGAGAATTGGCAGTGCAGCCAATGAGTTGGAGCTACCCAAGAGTTAGCAGTAGTTCATCTAGTGTTTCACATTTCTATGTTGAAGAAGTGCATGGGTGATCCTTCATTAATTGTACCAACTTGAAATGTTGGGATTAAGGATAGCTTATCCTATGAGGAAATTCTTATTTAGATTCTAGATCGTCAAGTTCGCAAGTTAAGAACAAAGGAGGTTGCGTCAGTCAAGGTCCTTTGGAGGAACCAATATGTTGAAGAAGCGACTTGGGAGATATGAATAGGAGATATCCACATCTATTTGAATCAGGAGAGAATGTAGATAAAGGTACTAATTCTCTTCTTAGTACTTTATAGACTAATAAGCATGTGTTACTTGCTTTTAATTGTTGAGTGTTAAAAATTGAGGTTACTATTCTTGGCTTTGTGAAAGAAATCTCATTCGAGGACGAATATTCCCAAGGGGGAGATATTGTAACATCTCGTGACTCGAAATAAATATAAATAAGCTAAGAAACTTAAGACTATCACTTTTGGAAAGAAGGGGAAAATCTGGAAAAATTCCTAAGTTTAAAAAGTGAGTTTTTGGTCATTTTCAAACAGCCATAACTTTTATCTCAAGATGAGTTAGAGGTTATTGTTATGGCTGGAAAGCCCTTGGGAAGATCTTCCAATGGCGCCAAGTTTGCACGATTTTGATATTGTATGAGGGAGGTATTCCTTTTTGAAGTTGGGTTGTTGGATTGAGAAAAGTCCAATCCGAATTTTAGTAAGGGTAAAGTAGTATTTTCATCTAACTATTTCCTAATTCATTTTAAAGGTTTATTAGGATTAAAACTAAGCCTTAAGTCAGTTTTAGAAAATTAGAATACGCTTAGGTCTTGGGAAAAAAGAGAAGAGAAGAAGGAGAAAGGAGAAAGGGACAAGAATTCATCAAGAACGCCAAGATCTTCGAGTGTAATTCGTCGGGGGTGATACCTATTAAGTTTTGAGGGATCTTTGTGTTGGGTTAATTCACCAACACACAAATTTGTTTGAATACATAAATCTATGAGTTGATTTAATGTTAGAAGTTAAGTTCTTAAATAAAAGTTTTGAATTCTTGTTGATTGAATTGTTGGATGCCATTGTTGGTTGAATTCTTGTTTCTCAGGTTTTTTTTTTTAGTTCAAGTCGGTGGTTATTGAGAATACCAAAAGACCCAAGTGTTTGGTGAAAGAACTAGAAGGTATGAAAGGTTTGTGAGATGAAAAATGAGTTGAAAAATTCGTCAGACGCACCTAGGAAGGGGGCCGCGCCTGCAGTGCGCTACAAACTGGTCTCAGTTAACTGAGGCCTGGCACGGCGCACCACCAATGTGCCAGAACCAAGCCTCAGTCAACTAAGGCTGGTGCGGCGCGCCACCAGTGCGCCTGGATCGGTGTTTTTCGTCCAATTTTCATATTTTATCCTTCGTAAGTCCTTCTAAGGTGCATAAACACCTTCCAATGATTCTAATTACATCAATTTCTACACACCTACAAATCACTACAGAACTCAACTCTTAACCTTGAATCCATAATCCAATTCAAGAAAAGTTAAGATCTAAGTCAAAGAAGTTAAGAGTTAAGTCTAAAAGTTAAGAAGCAAGTCAAAGTGAGTTCTTAAAGTTTCCAAGAGTCTCTAACAAATGTTTTAACTTTGTTTTAAAGCTCAAGCTACAAGTTGAGCTAAGAGTAATGAGTTGAGTTAAATTCTAAAAAGTTATAAGGGACATAAGTATTCCCTAAGAGTTAAGTTACAAGTTAAGAAAAGAGTATAGAGTTGAGTTCATTTCTCAAACGTTATAAAGGAACTAAGTGTTCCCGAAGAGTTACAAATGTTTTCACATTTTGACCAAGAAAGGAAGCTAGACTTCCAAAAGAACCTTTGGCTAGTTTTAGTAAAACGAAAACTATGATTTTCAAGAGAGCTTTTAAAGCTAAGTTTGAGTAAATTACCTCAAACCAGAGAAAAAATGTTTTTAAAATATATGAGCTAAGTATTTTGGGAGTAGTATTGAGCACCGATATGGGGACGCGAGTTAAAATTAACTCAAGCCCCCATAAACCATGTAGACAACATGGACAAACGAAGGGTCATACTTTTTAGATGATTCCTTAGTGCTTTTTAGCATGGACTAGTGGATCCAGTTAGTAGTTCACGTTCTATACCAATGGCAAGGTATAGGACGGTCCTCTTGCAATGTGAGGTAAGACGTTCTACCATTGCTTAGGCTCATATTTATAATTGTCGGATAGAGAATCTCCCATAGAAATTATATTACTTTCATATATAAGTAAAGTTGAGTTTGTTATATTGCATGTGTCTTTACTTTCATATATATATTGCATGTGTCTTTACTTTTTTATATTGAGTTTAGTATTTCATGAGTTGAGTAAAGCCAACGTAAGTTCTTCTTAATATTTTCAAGCTTTAAGTTGTCGTTTAGCATTCCAACACGCATATTCGTATATTCAAATATTGATGTCAGTTTTCCTACATCGTCTTATGATGAACACGCAGGTAACCTGGATCAGCACCAAGCGCCTTGTTGATCCAGTTGAGCAGTCGGAGTCAGTGGTGAGCCTCCTTGCATTTTGGAGGACACTTTTATTCCTTTTCTAGCATTTCATTTATAGGATGTTGTGGGTCTCTCCCAACATCCATCTTAGTATTCTAGAGGCTTCATAGACAATCAGATAGTCAGTTTGAGTCTCTTATTTCATTATTTCAAATACTTTGTTATGAGACTTAAATGCCAGTTTGGCCAACTTATTATTTCTTTAATTTATATCATGAGACTTTTTGTTTAAGTTAAGTCTTCTGCTGAGTAAAGTAAGCAGGACAAGGGTTCGCTCAAGACTAGCAATGGTCATTATGTGTCGACCACGTCCAGGGTGTAGGCTTGGGGCATAATAGATCTCCTATTGGATGACTTAAGGTTGATGAGGCTGGGTTGATAGGATCGCACTTGGTCCACCAAGATATAGAGAAAGTGAAGACTATTCAAGAAAGGTTGAAAACAACACAAAGTCGTCAGAAATCCTATATCGATGGTAGGAGAAGTGACTTAGAGTTTGAGGTGGACGATTGGGTTTATTTGAGGTGTCACCTATGAAGGTTGTTATGTGATTTAGTACATCTAGTTTTTTGCATTTCTATGATGAAAAATTTTATGAGCGATCCTTTGATTATCATACAACATTAAGATATTAGTATTAAGGACAACCTATCTTATGAGGAGATTCCCATTAAGATATTTGATTGTCAGGTTCACAAGATGAGAACCAAGGAGGTTGCATTAGTCAAGGTCTTATGAAGGAACGAGTTTGTTGACGAGCCTACTTGGGAGGCTGGGGAGGATATGAAGAAGAGATACCCACATATCTTTACTTCCGGAGAAATTAAATACCAAGGTAATGACTTCTTGTAAAACACTTTTTAAGTTGATATGCTATGTAGTCTTAAATTGCATGTTGGGTGTTTGAACTAGGTGTTAGATGTTGCAACTGTTAGTTCTAGGACGAATGTTTCCAAGGGGGAGATATTGTAACATCCCACATTAGAAAGAGTTAAATTTAAAAAAGAACTTATTTAGAAAGAGCTAATTTGAGATTTGTTCAAGTTAAGCTTAAGTTATGAGTTTTGGATCAACTTCAAATGAAAATAACTTTCAATATAGGATGAGTTAGGTTGCCCATAAAGTAACAAATGAAAGGTCGTTGAATCCTCTTTCTAAAGCAACCAAGATTTCTAAATCTAATTTAAGATGAGGGAGATATCCCTGCTTGAGTTAAGCCTATCCAGTTAAAGAACTTTACCCGAATTAGTAAAGGGTATTTTTGTCTTTTCCTTACTACATCAATTTAAACATTTTCGGTAATATTTTAGGGATATAAACTGATTTGTTTTATTTTTCACAATTCTAAAATATGCTTAGGGTTTTAGAGAGAAGTTCAAGAGGAGAAAGAAAGGAGAACATTCAAGCGCTCAAGAATCTCTTGCAATCTTTTAGGGTTTTCACCAAGGATTCAATCATAACGAGGTATGTAAGTTTTGATTGTGTTGGGTTTGTTCACTTACAAACCAATCATGTGAATTCCATCCATAATTATGTTATTGAGGTTGAAATTATAAATAATTGATGAGAATTCTTGAGTTGTTGTTGTTCGTTCTTGCATTATGATATTTGGTTGAGTTCGTGAGGCGAAGATATTGTTTTGTGTATTTTTCTTGAGGGTTGTCGAGTTGATTTTCATGGAATTAAGTTGTTTAAATGAATGTAATTGAGTTTGGAATAAATCACTTGAGTTTACGCATATTAGACACAAGAATCGAGGAGAAAATATTCGTCAAATTTCTGGGCAGAGGGTTGGCACGCCACGCCAGCAATGCACCACCATTTGTGTTATGTAGTTTAGGGGCTGGTGCACCACGCTACTAAGTGCGCCAAGGTTACCTGCCATGTCCTTTCTTATTCTAACTACTATAAACTACATCTAAACATCGAGAGATCTTTCATAACATGGATCCTAACCCTTTAATCCATAATTAACATTCAAGGTAGAGATAAGAGTAAAGTCTTGAGAGTTCTGTCAAGTCATTTTGAAAAGTGTTTTATAATCTTTTAGAACTTATTTTAGGATTTGAGGACTTTAATATAAGGATGGGGAGAGTTCAGTTTCATTTTTCAGAATGAATATATGGGAATTAAATATTCCTAAGAGTAAATGTTTTTACATTAAAAATGAAGAGGAAACCTTGATTTCTAAATGAGTTCATGAAGAGTTTTGAGTGTTATCATGTCACTCCCCGAGTAAACCCCCAGACGCGGACAAGAGACCAAGGATCACAAGTAACCCTAAGCTAACCCTACGGCATTATCATAAACATACTATAGATAAACTGAATAATAAAACTGTGCGGAAGCATAAATATCATAAATGAAAATGATGGGGAATACCCATACTATAACTGAATATATGAAATATGAGAGTTTAATACAATAGAGAAATATCAAACTCAAATACTAAACTGAATCTAACTATGTTTGAAAATAAGCCTCTAAACTGACTAGAAATGTTGCGACATGCCCCAACTAGAGCAAGTAAAACTGAAACAAAAGACTAAAAGAGATAAGATAAACATGTCACTTATTCTCGAAGAATAAGGACTCTCCACTGATGCTACTGAAGTGAAGATCGGGGACCGATCTAAGCGTGATATGACTGCTGATGACTGAACCTACATCATGAGAAGATGAAGCCCAATATATGTGTCAGTACTTTAAAGGTATTGAACATGAGGGATAGAGTAAAACTGAAAGAAATGTATAATTCAACAAAGCAATAACGCAATGAAATAATCTGAACATGATAAAGATGTTGAAATACTGGCATAACTAATTTGAGTGTAATGACCAAGTTATAACATGTTGATACTGAATACTGAAACATGGTCAATGCAATGAAATCTAACTGAATTTGTGAGCTACTAATAACCGATAATAAAACCACATGAGCTAAATGTGTAGTCCGATGTATACGCCACATCGAGAGGACCCAATATACCCGGTCAAAGATGGTATAGAGGTATGACGATGTGATCACTAAAATGATGCCCCCAAAAAGGACATACAACCTACGTGGCTAGTAGTTCTGGAACTATTTGGATACGCTGAACCCTAGTCCAACTTGTTATTATGCTAATCCCAATAGATAAGTGATTAACTGATTATGACTGGATTTCTATAATATACTAGATAGCTCAAACTAACATGCAAACTGAGAATGTGCAATAATAATCTCATAATGACACATTCATATACTGAGGAATGTCTATATGGAATAACTGAATTAACTGAAATTTCTAATCTAGCATGTGTTATTCAAGAACTAAAGAAATACATAGCTAGGGTTGTAAGATTCATGCTTTAAACTGAGTAATAACATAATAAACTAATTTGGATCCTTCTAACATATAAAAACCCTAAAATTTTAACATTCAAGAAACCCTAGGTCTAGATGATATTAATGGAATCAAGAATCTTATTGAAAACTAGGGATCCATTGGGTGAAAGGAACCCACTAGTGAAATCTCACATATCTGGGAATGAATTCCACTGAGAATTTTTTTGATTTCGGGGCTGAAACTGATGAAAACTTGATGTGTTCTTGGATCTAGGGTTGGTCGACTTTTTTCTCCCATCTTGCTTCTAATTTTATATGTTTTGATTAATTATTCAACTTAGGTAAGTTCTAGTTATTGTTTCTAGGCTAAAATAGACAAAAACCCACAAAATTTAGGTTTAAAATGATGAGGTTTAGAAGTCTAACGAAGAATGAAAATACCAAAATACCCCTGACATAAAGCTGCACACAGGTTGATCACGACCATCTTCATGAATCGTGAAAGGACCACGGACTGCGAAGTCGGTTGTGATCCACACTTAGAATTATGTTTAAGGGATCTGGTTCAGAGGTGTTACCATGGCCCGTGTGAAGGTCCACACATCCTAAAGTCGTTTTTGGTCTTCACTTGGGGTTGTGGTCTAAAGGTAAATTTCTAGGGGTCTACTATCTAAGTCTCCACACACTCTCCCATGGACCGTGTGAAGGACCACAGAACCTGAAGTCGTCCGTGGTCTTCAGTTAGGCTTAGGGTCTGAAGGGACTTGCTATGGGGCTCACTAGAAGGGCCTTCACAAACACCACTATGGCCCATGTGGAGGACCACAGACTGTGAGGGTCCTCGTGGTCCTCACTTAGGATTCGGGGGTCTGAGGCTAGGCTTGGAGGTCTACTGGTTAGCCCACCACGAGCGTTATCACGGCCTGTCATTAAGTCCACGGCCCATGAAGGTTCTCGTGGTCTGATGTTTGGGCCAGGTGACTTCTAAGGCATGACCACGGGCTGGTCTAAGAATCGTGGACCCTCTTACAGTTTGTGAACCCTGTCGTGGTCCACTGCTTCAGGTAATTTCTTCAACTTTTTTCCGGGACTGAAATTTCAGGTGTTACAATATCTCCCCCTTGGGAATGTTCCTGCTCGAATAAAGACTAAACTAGCTGAATTGGAGGGAAAGAGCGGAAAACCCTTCCACTATACACTGAAGGCTAAATTTCTTACTAAGTTCCAAAACATTCAAATATGTTGAAAATGCAAGTACAGACAAAAGGAACACTATACTCGGACTGAATTTACGCATGAATGACTGAAAAACAATGTAGGGACTATTATCTCAAGCTGGAATTAAAATGGAAGGAAAGAGGTGAGGATACTTGGCTTTTATGCTTGCTTCTTCTTCCAAAGTGGCTCCCTCTACGGACTGACTCCTCCACAAAACCTTGACAAAAGCGACTTCTTTGTTTCTCAACCTTCTAACCTGGCAATCAAGGATCTTAACTCGTACATCCTCATATGAAAGTCTATCTTTTACAACCACACTCTCTAATGGCACTACGAATGTTGGATCACCCACACACTTTATCAATAGTGAAATGTGAAAGATTTGGCGTACTGCTGCTAAATCTGCTGGCAACACTAACTGCTTTTCTTTCTTGCCAAATCTCATCACACCTTTCATAGGTAACACTTTCTGGAAAACTCAATCATCAACTTGGAACTTTAGTTCCCTTTGCCTTACATCTGCATAGGACTTCTGGCGACTCTTGGTAGTCTTAAGTCTCTCTCTAATAAGTTTCACTTTCTCCATAGCTTCGAGGACTTAATCTGGTCCTATCAAAGGTGCATCACCTACTTCAAACCAACCAATAGAATATCTACATCTATGCCCATACAATGCCTCATAAAGAGCCATTTTAATGCTGGAATGATAAATGTTATTGTATGCGAACTCTATGAGAGGAAGGTGATCATCCCAACTACCCTTAAAGTCTATCACACAGGCTCTCAACCTGTCCTTTAAGGTCTGAATTGTACGATGTGTTTGCCCATCCGTCTGTGGATGAAATGCTATGCTAAGATTGACCTGAGTACCAAGACCTTTCAGAAATGACTTCCAGAAATTAGAGGTAAACTGAGGACCTCTATCTGAGACGATAGACAAAGGAACCCCATGCAACCTAACTACCTAATTAATAAAAAGCTTCGGGTAGTCCTCCTTCGAATTTGTAGCCTTTACTGCAAAAAAGCGCAAAGACTTCGTAAGTATGTCAACAATCACCCAAATGGAGTCATGTTGCATATGAGTACGAGGTAAACCTGTAACAAATTCCATGTTGATCACGTCCCACTTAAAAGTAGGAATGTCAATCTATAGAGTTATACCTCCTGGTTTCTGATGTTCCACTTTGACTTGTTGGCAATTGGGGCACTTAGCCAAAAAATCGCCTATATTCCTTTTCATACCATTCTACCAATAGACTTCCCACATATCACGGTAAAGGCGCCTGGATGAAAAGAATATCATGTGTTATGGGCTTCTGTAAGAATCTGCTATCTCAAGTTACCCACCTTAGGAACACATAATTGATCATGATAGTGACACACACCATCTCCCCCTTGGGAGCAAACCTCCCCCCCCCCTTGCCAGTGGATTGCACCCTTTAGCTCAAGCAATATTGGATTACTTTCTTGCTTTTCCTTAACTTCCACTACCAACTTAGATTTTGATCCGTTCTGGATTGTTACACCCTATGCTCATAAGACGAACTCCTAAGCAATAAAGTCTGTGAACATCTTTTGTTAATTCCTTTCTTTCTTCTTTAACATGTGCTACACTACCCATAGATAGTATGCTATGAGCATCTGCTACTACATTGGCCTTACCAGGATGGTAATGCACACTCATATCATAATACTTGAGGAACTCTAACCATCTTCTCTGGAGAAGATTCAACTCTTCATGTGTGAACACATACTGAAGGCTCTTATGGTCTGTGAACACATCTACGTGAACACCATACAAGTAATGTCTCCAAATCATAAGTGCAAATAGCAGTGCTACTAGCTCGAGGTCATGATTTGGATAGTTCTTCTCATGAACCTTAGGTTGTTTAGAAGAATAAGATATAAGCTTACCTCGCTACATCAACAAACAACCTAAGTCGACTCTGGATGCATCAAAATAGATCACATAACCATCTGAACCCTCTAGTAGAGTCTGATAGGATATGTAGTCAACCTAGTTTTCAATTCTGCAAAGATTTTCTCATAATCATCTGACAATTGATACTTAACCTTTTTCTAAGTCAACTTAGTCAATACAGAGGTTATGGATGAGAATCATTCCACGAATCTTCTGTAATAACCCACTAGACCCAAGAAACTTCTGATATATGTAGGACAGATAGGTCTAGGCCATTGTTTCGCTGCTCCTATTTTCTGAGAATCCACTATGATCCCTTCACTAGACACTATATGCCCAAGAAAAGAAACTGACTGCAACTAAAATTCACACTTTCTAAACTTATCAAATAATTGGCAATCTTTGTGAGTTTGCAGGAAAACCCTCAAATGACTCGCATGTTCTTCCTCACTTCTAGAGTATATGAGGATATCATCAATAAAGACGATCACAAACAAGTCAAAGTACTTCTTGAAAACTCTGTTCATCAAATCCATGAAAGCTACAGGAGCATTGGTTAGTCCAAATGACATAACTACGAATTCATAATGACCATACCGAGTTCTGAAGGGTGTCTTAGGAATGTCACTATCTCTGACTTTAAGATGATTATAATCGGAACTGAGGTCTATCTTTGAGAAATGACTAGCACCCTGAAGTTGGTCAAACAAGTCACAAATCCTAGGTATGGGATACTTATTCTTGATTGTGACCTTGTTTAACCATCTATAGTCAATGCATATTTGGAGAGAACCATTTTTATCTTTACGAACAATACTGGTGCACCTCATGGGGAAATGCTAGGTCTGATGAAGCCTTTATCTAGAAGGTCTTTAAACTTCTCTTTCAATTCTTAAGGCTCCACTGGAGCCAATATGCATGAAGGAATACATATAGGTTGGGTATCTAGAAGGAGATAACCTTTCGGGAGAACTCCTCAAAGATTTTCTAGAAACAATTCTAGAAACTCATTGACTACTGCAACTGACTCAAGAGTTGGGGTTTTGGAGATAGAATCCTTCACCCGAACAATATGATAGAGATAACCCTTAGAGATTATCTTTCTGGACTTAAGGTAAGAATTTAATCAACCAATAGATTCTAAGATACTATCCTTTCATTCTAATATTGATTCATCTACAAGCTGAAAATGAATAACCCTAGTTCAACAATTGACTGAGGCATAACAGGAATGTAACCAATCCATGTCTAGAAAGATATCGAAGTCTACCATTTCTAACTCTAAAAGATTTGTTAAGGTGAATTTCTTAGAGAATGTGATAGGGAAATTTATGTATACCCGTCAAGCTATAACTGGGTTACCGATTGGAGTGGAGACTGAGAATTGTTCTAAGAGAGTTTTTGCACTAATAGTGGACTGAACTTCTATATAAAGAGTTGCAAAAGATAGAGTAGCCCCTAGATTTAACAATGCATAAACATCAAGGTCAAAGACTGGTAACCTACCAGTGATTACATCAAGAGAATCGTCCTGATCTTGGCAAGCCTGAAGAGCATAAAACCTGTTCTGGCGCTGTCCGCCATCTGTACCACATGAGTTACCCTGCGGAATTGGGTGACCTGGTGGTGTTGCTGAGTTGTAGACTGAGTTCTACTATTATTACCTCCTTGACTCTATCTAGAAGGACAATCCTTTAATCTTTGACCAGACTAACCACACCCTAAGAATCCTTCCTTTCCTGCAAAACACTCACCTGGATGGTCCTTACCACATTTCGGGCAAGTTGGGTAGTTTTTAGTGCCTGAAACACTTCCCTAATACTTGGAGCTTGATTCCCTACCTTTCTGATTATTACAAAACTTGGAGGACGAAATACTACGTGATTAAGGGCTGGAGTCAAAGACTTCTGGTGAAACTGCGATCGATTTCCACCACCCGATTTTTGTAGGGAATACTCATAGTTACCTGTTCTTGCTTTCTTACTCTCATTATTATGTTCCCTAAGCTTACCACCCTTAACCTGTTGAACGTTACTCATGATCATAGAGATGTTCATGTCTCCAAAAACATAGAATCATGCACTTTATTTTCATTAAGTCTGACACTCCATACAAAAACTTATTCATTTGAGCCGTGGAATCAGAACCCATGTGAGGATCATACTTCAAGAGTTGGGTAAACTTGAGCCCATACTCTTGGATCCTCATGTTTCCTTGTCTAAAGTTCATAAATTCTTGGGATTTTGCCTCTCTAAGCTCTCTTGGGAAAAACTTGTCCAAAAAGGTCTCACTTAAGCAATCCCAAGTATAGGAGTTGCAAGTGTACCCCTTTTATCCCTCCACTGAGTATACCAGATATGAGCTATAGCTTTAGTTGATATGATGCCAACTTAACCTGATCATTCCCACTTACTTGCATCACCTTAAAGATCTTTTTGAACTCGTCAATGAAGTTTTTGGGATCTTCTCTAACTTGCAATCTTAAGAACTCTAGCAGATTCATCCTAACAAAATCTCGCACTCTAGCTGCAGCTGACCCAACATTTGCATTTGCTTGAACAGGAACCCGCTGATTGTTCTTGTTGGCCAGACTTTGAGCCAACATCTAAATGGTGTTCTTGAACTATGAATTCAAGAATTTTTATCTAGGATTATAGCAGTTTCATTTACATTCCTAGCATTTGCATTTCTTGCGTTATCTCTACGAGGATGCATGATCACTAAAATGTAGAACGTCCAGTTAGAATACAATTAGATCATACCTTAAGCACAATAAGAGTAACAAGAAGATGGACATTTTTTCTAAAACACCTTGTAGCCTCCTTTTCATTAGACGTGGTGCACTTTACACCCATGAAAAAGACTCTACTTAGTGAAGCTTTTCAGACATCCTAGGACACTTAAACCTAATGCTTTGATACCATGTTTTTTATGCCCCAATCTAACCCTCGAGACGCGGACACGGGACTTAGGATCACGAGTGACCCAATGCTAACCCTACTTGCATAATCATAAGCATACTAGAGATAAACTGAATAATAAAACTATTTGGAAGCATAAATATCATAAAAATGAAAATGATAGGGAATACCCATCCTATAACTGAATGTATGAAATTTGAGAGTTTAATACAACATAGAAATATCAAACTCAAATACTAATTTGAATCTAAATATGTCTGAAAATAAACCTCTAAGTTAACTAGAAGTGTTGGGACATGGCCCAACTAGATCTAGCAAAACTGAAGCGAAAGACTAAAAGTGATAAGTTAAACATATCACTAGTCCTCGAAGAATGATGCCTCGCCATTGATGCTTCTGAACTGAATATTTGGAACCGATCAAAGTACATCAGGTGAAGATGTAGAGCAATATATACGTCAGTACTCAAAAGGTACTAAGCATGAAGAATAGAGTAGAACTGAAATAAATATAGAACAAAGTAATAAAGCAATGAAATTATTTGAAGATGACAATGATGCTGAATACTGGACATAACTAATATAAATGCGATGACCAAGTTATAAGATGCTGAGACTGAATATTTAAACATGGTCAATGCAGTGATATCTAACAGAATTGTGGGAGATACTAATAACCAATAATAAAATCACATAAGCTAAATGTGTAGTCTGATGCATACGCCCCAATGAAAGTACCCAATATACCATCCAAAGGTATAGAGGCATGTTGGCGTGATCACTGGACTGATACCCACAAAGGGGACTTATAACCTACGTGGATAGTAGTTCTGGGGCTATTGTACGCTAAATCCTAGTCCAACTCGGTATAATGCTACTCCCAGATTAAGTGATTAACTGATTATGACTGAATTTCTTTAATATACTGTATAGCTCAAACGGACATGCAAATTGAAAATGTGCATTAATAATCTGATAATGACACATTCATATGCTCGGGCATGTATGAAACAAACTAAATTAACTTAAATGTGTGACCTAACATGTGTAATTCAAGAAATAAAGAAATACATCGCTAAGGTTCTAAGATTCATACAATAAACTGAGTAATAACTTAATAATCTGATTTGGATCATTCTAACTGAAAAAATCCAACAATTCAAACATTCAAGATACCCTAGGTCTAGATGATATTAAGGGAATCAAGAATTTGAAAGAAAACTAGGGACCCAATGGGAAGGAACCCATTAGTGAAATACCACAAACCTGGCAACGAATTCACAGAGAAATCTGTTGATTTCGGGGCTGAAACTGAGGAAAACTTGTTGTGTTCTTGGAGCTAGGGTTAGTAGACTCTTTTCTTATTTTTTGCTTAAAATTTTCTAAGCTTTGATTAATGATTTTACTTAGGTAATTCTAGTTATGTTTATTAGACTAAAACTTACAAAAACCATGAAATTTATGGTTAAAAATGAGGTTTAGAAGTCTAACAAAGAATGAAAATATTAAAATACCGCTGACTTAAAGCTGCAAACGGGCTTATCACAGCAATTTTCACGGACTGTGAAAGGAACCATGGACCGTGAAGTTGGTCGTGATCTATACTTATACTTAAGTCTGAGGGATCTGGTTCATGAGCGTTACCACAACCTGTGTGAAGTTTCACGGACCGTGAAGTCGTCTATGGTCTTTACTTGGGCTGTGGTCTAGAGGATGAATTTCTAGGGGTCTACTGGTTAAGTCTCCATGGACTCTCCCACTGCCCGTGTGAAAGACCACGAACTGTGAAGTCATGTGTGGTCTTCACTTAGGCTGAGGGTCTGAAGGGACTGGCTAGGGGGATGACTGGAAGGGCCTTCACGGATGCCACTACGACTCGTGTGCAAGACTACATACTATGAAGTTCCTCGTGGTCCTTACTTAGGATTTGGTGTTCTGAGGCTAGGCTTAAATGTCTACTAGTTAACCCACCACGGGCGTCATCACGACCTGTCAACAAGACCACGGCCTGTAAAGGTGTCCGTGGTCTGATGTATGGTCCTGGTCACTTCTAAGTCATGACCACAGATAGGTACACAAATTGTGGACCCTCTCACGGTCCATGAACCCTTTCGTGGGTGCTTCGCGTAATTTCTGTAAAAAAAAAAAATTGTACTTATTTTTGAGGTGTTACGAATTTCTTTTAAGAGAATCTTTTGACTAATACTATCAATGTTTGAGGATGAGGAAATGTATTTAAATATATGAACTGAGTATATTTTAGGAGTAGCATTGAGCATCGATGTGGAAACGAGTTCAAACAACTCAAAGTCCACATAAACGATGTAGCCAAGGTGGGTAGAAAGGGTCTTTCTTTTGAGATGATTCCTTATTGAATTTTTAAGCGTAGCATAGTGGATCCACTTATTTGAGGATGTCTTATACTCCGGCAAGGTAAAGTACAGTTCTGGCAGTGTGTGCGAGAGGTTGTATCATCACATAGCTCATAGTGATGGTTGTCAGTTAGAGAATCTTCCAAATTGGGTTATTTTGTATCTTTACATACAAACTGATTTATTATTGTTGTTTAATTACATTGAGTTCTTATCTACTATTTTAAAGTTTTCTTTATATTGCATCTTTATCATTGATTTTATATCTTATTCAGTTGAGGTTGAGATTGAGTTGAGATGAGGTAAGTATGTTCCTTTCCTTCCAGTTCAAGCTTTTATGTCTATACTTTAGAGTTACCGTTACATGATCCGTACATTTCATGTACTGACGTGATTTGTCCTGCATGTTTCATGATTCACATAAAAGTAATTGGGATCATCAACCGGTGTTTCGTTGATCCAGTCGTTTTCGAGCTAGAGTTGGTGAGCCTCCTTGCTTTCCGGACGGTTTCACATCGAGTTTACATTTCAATTTTTTTTATTTAAATGTCATGGGTCTTGTCCTGAATTTTATCCTAGTTAGTAGAGGCTTCATAAACAGTAGTAGTTGAGGAGTCTTTTCACTTCTATTGTTAATGTTTAAGACTTAAGTTGCCTCTTATGGACAGTATGAATATTTTTGAATTTTCTAAGTTAATCATTTTTAGATGTTGAGTTAACCTATACATTTGAAGTTTATTTATTATTGAGTAAGTATTCCACTGAGAGTTGAGCCAGGCCAAATGGTTCTTGAGTGCCAGTTGGGTCAAGGGTGTAGACTCGGGGTGTGACAAAGCATAATGACATCAACAATTTTCTTAGAGAATTGACAGTGAACCTATCCATGAAACATGTCCAAGGATCCAAAAGTTAGTGCTACAATGCCCCAAAATGACTTGTCATATTTTAACACATCGACTCTGTAAAGGTAAAAGTGAGTTAACAGGAAAGTCCACGAGCTCAAAACAGGGCAGGGACCCTTCATAAGCCCCTAAATGCTCCATTTAAGGCACCACTGGCCGTTTAAGGCAAGTGGACTGGTCCTTTGCCTTAATTCAGGGCTGCCAGGATTTGGAGTAACCTGGAAGGCTCCCTAAGCTAACGGTCAAAGGTGTACGGTCAATTTAGGTACAGTAGCCCAACCTTTTGGGGCAACCCATAGAAGGTTCCACCTAGATGTTTATGCTAGTATTCCTAGATGATCTACATTGTGTTTCTCCCGACCTTCTCCAAGATACGCAACCTATTTCTATTCCTCCTTACTGTATGACTCTGACAGACTGTCAGGAATTGAAGTCCTAATAGAATGATTTGTTGGATAAGGGTTTTATTTGACCTAGTATCGCTCCATGGGCTGCTCTAGTTTTGTTTGTTCGCAATAAAGATGGTTCGCTTTTCATGTGTATTTGACTACGACAATTTAATCTGGTTACCATTAAGAATAAGTATCATCTTGCAAGGATAGATGCTTTATTGATCAACTCTAAGGAGCAAGTTACTTCTCTAAGATCAACCTTCGGCTGAGTTATCACCAATTGAGGGTGAAGGAAGATGGCATTCCGAACACTACTGTTGGAACTTTGTATGATCACTATGAGTTTGTGGTAATGTGGTTTGGTTTGACTAATGCTCAGGACGGATTGATGGACTTGATGAATAGAGTGTTTTGACAATATGTTGATATGTTTCTAATTGTCTTTATTGATGACATCTTTATTTACTCAAGAAGTGAGGATGATCATGACGAACATTTGAGGATTGTAATGCAAGTCCTCAAGGAGCAACAACTATTTGAAATGCTTAGTACATGTGAGTTTTGATTGAGAGCTATGGCTTTTCTTGGTCACATTGTTTTCAGTAAGGGTATTAAGGTGGTCTCTAAAAAAAAGAATGCGCTTAAAAGTTGGCCTAGACCTCAATTCCCTTCAGATATGCAAAGTGTCTTTGGTTTTGGCTGGATATTATAGAAGGTTTGTGGAAGGGCTGGAGTAGGTCATTGTGTGACGGTTGAACTCCTATTTATTTATTTATATATTTAATTTTGGTTGAGAACATGGGAAATGGATATCAACTACACAGGTAGAGTGATTTAGTGAGCCATTGACTATGTTCAGGTTACATATGATGTATTATGGTTTTAGTTTTGTTAGTTTGTTTCTTTTATTATCGCCTTACATGTTTGGTACTTTGTTTTATATTGACATCCCCATTGCCTGGTGGGCGATGCATTCACTCCAATAGTTTATCAGGTAGATTGGGGTCCTCATTGCTTGTGGTTGAGTTTGCTGATGATTGGTATGCGCCATTCTTTCGGGAGCTGAGTTTAGAGTCTGCTTTAGCTTTAGTTGATAACAGGTACGTTAGGGCCCTGTCCCAACTTTTTGTTAGCGGTCTGTAATGTAGAGGCCGGTAGACATCTATTGTGGGTTTATGTGTTAGTTGTGGCCTTGTTGCCAGTTGTATGCTTAGTTTTGGTCTTGTCGGCCTTGTGTATATATTGGTACTAATTCTTTGACACGTGCGCAACACGTGTAAGCCGTGTTATGTAATGTATTATTGGAGCTGTCTTTGATGCTAAATTACTGGAGTTCCTTTATCTGGCATTGTCATCTGGCACTTCAAATACAGTTAAAAGAGAAATAGAGCTAATGATATCAAGAATAGATCCCACACAATTAGTATCACAGCTTGCAAATCAAAGAATGGAAATTCTTGCTAGAAAATGTCAAAGAAGTTCTGGTGATTTTAAAGAAAATCTATTCATCGGACACATATTTGAATCTGAGAAACAACAACTTAGACATGCACTTAAATTACTCTCCGAGACTAAAAAACATTTGAGGATGTCAAAAAATCAAACATTATGGTTGACTTCTGTTCTTCTACTATTAAGCTCAGTGAGTTTTTCAATCAATGCCAAATATCAAAACTCATATTTGAGAAGAGTATACGAACAAGATCCTGGTGGTCATCTTTGTAGTACATCAGCATCAAGTGTGAGTTTGAAGCACCGTACAAGTTGCGCTTGTCAGAGCATGGTATCTTGTAAAAGGGGAATGCATGATGATGAAGAAACTCTGGCTTCTACATGGTATAGAGAAATTGAAATGTGCGAATCCAATTCCCTTGAAAAAATTTTGAGAAGAGGAAGTTGTCATCAGTTTGTCTTAAGCAAAGTTTGGCAATTGCTGAGCTGGAGTTTTATTGCCCCAAAGACATAAATACTTTTTCAGTGTTCACTTGGGAAATTACATTTCAAGACCGAATGTATAAGTGATGCATCGGAGAACTCAGACTCTGCTTCTAAAAGAGTCATAATGGTGGATGAAGGTGTTGGAACATGTTTCTCTGAGTGTTAATCTCAAAACTCTCAAATATGTTGTCATGGTAGAGAACATATTACCATAAGAAACAATAATAGAAATGTACTACGAATTGGATCAGTCTTAATGAGATACACCTCAGATATTATCGATAGATGGTTCCGTGCTAACACATCAGTTAGAGTCTGATTATTCGAAAGAGAGAAGTACTTGCAGATGTTGGGATGTATTTACCATAGAGTCGGATAATAAACCAAGTTGTTTTTCTAGGCAGTCGAACTTCTATGAGTGATTATTATATGACTTTTCGACAACTCAACCACAAAACAATATGGTAATATTATTTCACAGTAAGACACCTTGTCAAAGCCACAATCCTTTCAACAATTCAAATAATCACTCTTTACTCTTTGGGAATCTAGATCTTTAGAACGAGTCAAGGTTGTATCAAATATTGTTCTTTCTTTCTTCAATTTCCCAAAAAATTAACAACTAACTAAAAAACAGACAACTAAGTAACTCTCCCCACCAAAACTGAGACAAAGTAGGTGGAGAGATACACCTTGAATATTCATTTACTTGGACAGTAGTAGCTGTTGATTTTGTACAGCATACTACTCTATGTTTCTTCAAAAAATATGTTCCAAAAAAATGAATTCTTTGGTTTAGGTAATTACATGTACAAGCCTAAGAAGAAGCAAACTAGCATCAACTGATATTTTAGGCGAATGTTCAAACTGATCATTATTGGAGATAGAATGTATGATTCCCTGAATATCATATTAATAATTTAAGGCCCATGGATATCATGCAAAATCTACTCTTCTTTGTGAGAAACAAATAAATGATAGATAAGAAAGTACATACTCAGATCCAACAGATCGATACAAATACAACTCCATTACCTCATCATTCCACCATCCCAGGAAACCACACATTCTGCTATGCAGGATCTTTCCATGTAATGGGGTTCTGTCAACTTATAGACTTGAAGTTTACCAATCAGACTTGAAGAACATCATCTGAATCTGTTTATGTGTGTATACAATAGTAAGAGTAATATTAAAGATTTTTGATCGATACAGTCCAAAAATTCCTATAAAAGCATAACACTAAAGTAAACTTACTGCATGATTAAAACATACTCCCTACTAGTTGAAATTAATTTATTTAACCACTTCTTTCTTAGAAAATAAATGGCTCATGTTCTTTGCCTAGCAACAATAAATAATTAAAGCTTTGGCAAATATAAGTTGAGTTAAATAAACAAATCTTCGGTAAATATTGCTTGAAATAAAAAAGTTTGCAATCAATAGATTAACAAATAAAATAAGAGACAATAACTTGATAGAAAAAAAAACGACAAAGTATTTCAATCAATCCTAAGCAAATGATAAGTAAGTAATCATGGAGAGATGAAACTTCTTATAAAAGCTAATCCATTCTGAAGGATACCATGAGGCAACAATGTTAAGGGACCTCTCTCTGTTCTATATGCATTTTCCCAAGATTCAAAATGTAAGCACCAAATTAACACTTCACCATGTGCAAATCTATATGTTGGTGTGTCTATACATATATCAGGATCTGCAATAGAAAATATTCTATGCCAAGATTCCTAAAGACCATAATCATTCATCACCATAAAATAAAAGTGCGGTTCCCCCGACACAACATTCCATCTAATATTGAAATGCCAATATTAATGTTGCTCAAGCTTATTTCCTCTGGTAATGATATTTCTCCATACACTTTATGAAAAATATCAAATGAAACCACAAAATATTTTTTAAAATTACAAACCCAATGAAATGAACCATGTATAAACGCCAATGAATGCATACCATGCACCATATAGTAAATGTCACGAGAATGTTCAACAATTTTTCTCCAAGCACCACTTTTCAGTGCGAGAATCTCACCAGGTATTCTACTATGATCACTTACACCATTGGAAATTTTGACTATTTTATAATCATTACTGAACGAGTCAAAACACATTCCCAAACATGAAAATTCCTCCATTGGAAATTCTGGAGTGGGAAGTACAATTGATTCTCCGGTGGAGGGATTCCATAGTAAAAGTAGTTGGCGTTCAACACTATTTTCATAAACCTTGATAATAACCAATCTATCACAACAACAATAGACTATGCAATGTCGTGGTTCAATATTTAAAGGGCAATTCAATTCCCGTATATCCTCTACCAATTGCACCGATGATATCGAACAACAATAAATGGAAAATATAGACTTCTTAGGGCGCAAATTGTAGAACAGGAATTTTTGGAAAGTTTTGTCCATCGTGGCATGAGTGAGATTCTTCATCTTAAAATACGGCTCATCGATCAGTGTACTCAAAATTTTGAAACACATTTTTATCGAAGAAGAGACCGCACAGGCAATCTACTAAGGATTTCCACAAGTATATTCTCTTCAGAGTAAACATCCATGGCCTAGATATACAAGAAAATTCTATCACTCACCTTTTTTTTAAGTATTGAAATATTCTATAATTATTACCAAAAGTTTTATAAGATAAACAAGAAAGCTTGTTAATTTATATTATCTTCTATTACCAAAATAAAATAGAGTATTAAACAATGACAAAATTTTAACAAGAGAAAAAATATAAGTCCTTTGTCAGTTGAAATATGAGAGAGAAACTAATATCACAAACACTTTAAGAATTTCTCTAAATATTCAACGTTTCAGTGAAGATATAAAACTGGTATAAGGATCATATATTTTTCATTTATCCATATTTTCTGGTGTTACTTTAACATTTTTGTGCTTGAAATAATTAATGATTGGAGGTGATGCATTCTTGTTCTACTAAAGTTTACCATTAGCTGTGTGTTTGGTAAATCTTAGGCTTCTATATTTATTTTATCCACATTATTTCACAATTATCATAGGTAGAAAGATTTGGTCCTTGCAGAAAAAATGATGATGCTATTCTCCTTCACAAAATGATAGAACATAAATAGGGAAAAACACGTTTTATCAATTGATAACACGTGAACTCACTTGTTCCCGATCAACAATATTCATCATTTTTTCTTATTTTGATGGTTCCACAACTCTTGATCCTGAATTTACAAAATTGAATGAAATTGGCTTAATTTGTCAAAATTAACACATACATACACAAAATATAAACAAAAATACCTTTGAGAAATTGATTGATAAGTATTCACATGTTGTTCAGATGTTTATCAACCAGCTTTGAAGTTTAATTTGAATGCTTAATTTTCTGGGTTATTGATAAATTGATTATATTTATTTATGGAAGAAACATAAATATATTACCAATAAAAGAAATTTTTATAATTTACACTAATAGATGATGTCCAAAAAAATAAGACTATAAATTGCGTTCCATAAAATCTATTCAATAACTATATTTATATTATCTAATAAAATATATTTGACGATTATTAGATACAAATTAATCTTCTAGCCTTAACGTGGTTATCACTATTGAGTGTTAATTTTATCAAAATATTAGATCATTTTCCATTTAGCAAGAACACAGGTCATACATTGACCGATATAAAAATACTATATATTAAATAATTCTTTTTATGGAACTCATATCCAAAGAAAAAATAATTTTGTTCATACTTTTTGCTTACAGGTTTATCTTTTCTTATTGTAAATTTATCATCACTTTATTAAACCTAGTTATATATGAGTTTGTTTATAATTAAGGTAGGCTTTATATATATATATATATATATATATATATATATATATATATATATATATACTATTTTTAAGGCACGCGTGTTGCACGTGTGTATATATATACTTCGGTAGAATAATTTAATTTTAATATATGAATAACATGACCTATGGTGAAAAATATTTCATTTTCATTAAGTTTTAATCTTATCTTTGTAGAATTGCAGTCTTCTCCTTTTCTGCCACATATATATCATATAATTGTTGTCTAATGAAAGTATGTTCATCATCTATTATCTCATGGAAGTTGTATCATGATACAAAATATTTAAATTTTTCAATAATAAAAATTAATAGATGAACAAAATATAATATATTTATTTATAGAATCATTAATTTTATTTAACATCATTTTATGATAAATTACTATTTTCTTATCTATTTTTATATAAAAAGTATATCTAGTGACATAAAGAAAAATTATATGGAATATTACATCAAAACGAAATATATGTTCATGTTATATTCGCTCTAGTGTTCCATATGATTTAAATCTCTTGCCCCAAAAACTTTACTTTCTCCGTTCATTTTTACGTACATATTTATTAAAATAGTTATAATCATGGCTATGTTATAATATTATAAGTAAAAGTGAAAATCTATTTTAGAAATAGTGAATTTAAAATCAAAACTAATAATTCAATGGACTACGTTGATACCCATGTTTTTAGAAAAATAAGGGAGAAATTTCTTCATTTGAGGGAAAAGAATAAAAAATAAAAAAACAAAGAAGAAATATCTTACCAAATCATATGCCTTTTTTCATATATGTTTAGTATTTTGTCTCTCCCACAACGTTTTGTCACTATCATAAGAATGGTAAGAAAAAAATACAAGTGTTAATTGATGAATGGTTTGCTACAATTTTTCATGAACTTTTCTTATGAGGTACCTCAAATATCGAACTTAATCATTTTTTGCAAATAACAATTGAGATTTTTTTAAGAAGAGTGGAGAACTTAAAGAAATTGTTGTTTTAAAGTGTAAGGAAACCCTTTTTTTAATAGCTACCAACTAGTAGTATGAATAGGTGTTAATTGTACCTTATAGGAAAAAAGTAACAACCTTTTGAAAAAGTCACTACTTATTAAAAAAGGCACAACCCTTTGAAAAAAGCACAACTCATTCGAAAAGTCACAAACCTTTAGAAAGTCACAACCCTTGGAAAAAACACAACCCTTGGGAAAAGCCACAACTCATCAAAAAAAAAGTCACAATCCTTTGGAAAAGTCACAACTCATTGAAAAAGTCACAATCCTTTAATTTAAAAAGGTATCTACTTTCATTAAAATAAAATAAATAAATAAATTAAATTAAATATTTTTAATTGGGATATTATAGTAATTCAACATTCATGTTTGGGAGTTGATGCTTGGGAGTTCATGTTTTTAAGGTAGTATATATATATATATATATATATATATATATATATATATATATATATATATATATATATATATATATATACACACGATATAAATCACATTATGCATGTTCTAATTAAAATAATATTGGATTTATTTATATCTTATATACTATACGGTATAAATCATGTATAATAAATGTTATTATATAATACAATGAATAAATCAAGTCTGTAATTATTTGGATTATAAATACATTGTATTATTGATGTGTATTTGAAACACCCATTATCAGACTGTGGTGTAGCCACATAATGGCAAGTTGGACACCCTTCGTCGAAACAAAAATAGCATATGTACAAGTAACATGATATAGGAAATAATTAAATAATATATTTTGGACACCCTTAGCATAACAAACTGCTATTTTCAGACATCCTTTAAGAAATTCCTGGCTCCGCCACTGTTATCAGATAAGCTTGCAAGAAATTTATATAGCAGTTTCTACTCTTTAAAAATAGAAGTCTATTTATTTCCTTTAAATGAGCTACTTATTCGATAAACATGTAATTGGATAAGCATGCAATATGGTAATCTTGTAATTGAATAAGCATGCAATTGGTTAAGATTGCAATTTGATAAGCTTACAAATAAATAACATGCAATATGATAAACTTGAAATTGGATAAGATTACAATCAAAGTTGTCAACTTGTAAGTTTCTTACATTGTAGCCTCGATTATGCAATAAATAGGAAGCCAATTCAATTTATTAAATTAAATTGAATCATAAATTATAAACCAAGCCATTTCAATATGTAAGTTAGGGTCTTTATTTTGTTACAATTTCCCATATACTATTTACATGTGCAATTCTTATGTTTCCATATATATTCTTCTGTTTGGAAATAAAGTAATTAGTGTTTGATTACAAGATGATAATATATATTAGAGATTGAAGAAATGTTTCACCACGATGATAATATTAAGGAAGAGGATATTCCAACAATGTTTCAAAAAGAAGAGTGTCATTCTATCTATCCATGAGGTTCAAAGGATGTAATGAATCAGAGTTTTTGAATCGTTTGAGGCCTTTTTAGTTCAACAATTAGTGTTTTTATTGACTTTTTATGTATGTATATAATGATTAATTGTGTTCTGTAGCTATGAATTGTGAAGGAGAAGACAAGTATGAATCACAAAAAAGAGGCTAAAACAATGGGAAAAGAGCAAAATCGTGACATCACTGCTCGCAAAAAGGCACTGGCGAATCACTAAAAATTCTAGATCTCACAAAAAATGATACAGTCGTTAACTCAAATGCTAACTATAGGTTGGTGAGAATAAGAGTTAAACGGCGACTCACCGAACTCAATCGATGAACTAACAGGTGCTCGCCGAATGTTACAGTACATTTAAGACAAGATTAAGGCCAAAAAGGCAATATTGGATGATAATTGACTACTCACCAAATATGAACGGTGAACTCAATTGAGCTTGCCAACTGTGGTTTAAACACTTGAATCCTAAAACCAAGAGAAGAAGAAGAAGTCGTCGAGAATAACTAACATTGCCAACTTAGAAATTTGATGAAGTTTTGGGGAACTATAAATAGCAGAAAGGAGAGAAAAATGTATCTTTTTAGCCTATAGAAAGGGATATGGAACTTTTCTAAAAGAGTACAATTAGAAAACTTCTATTTTGTAGTGTGAGAAACAAGTTGGTAACTCATAATTTTTAGGATTTTGAAGTGGGCCTGTTTAATTTATGTTGCAAATCATCAATCTGATGTCAAAATTTTTTTGGTTTACTTTCTTGTACTTTTAATATGATTGGCTGAAACCCCTATTCTAGGGGTATATATGCATATGGGGTTGGATATGGAGTTGAGTTTTGATTAAATTTGTGGGATAATGTGTATTGCTATGTTGTAGCTTGATTTTCATGGAGTTTATTTAATTATCATGAGTTCAATTTATGAATTAAAGTTGCAAACTTAATTCTAGCTTTAGATCTTTGTATATTGCTTGATAGAGAGTATATGAAGTGGGTAATTGAGTTGATTCTTGCATATTAGTTTGAAATTCTTTATTTTCTTGAGAAAGGAATTTGGGGTTTCACCTCTAAATTGTAGTCTTGCTCGAGAGAGAAGATTAATGTCAAAGTATTGGGTTGGTTAGTTTATTACACATGCGAGTGTCCGAGAGAAATTCTTGTGATAAACATAATATGATTGACAAATACGATATGTGTTTAAGATTGACCCATCCTATCCATGGGTAATTAAGGTTATTGAGCAATCACATTGACCCACCTTTTAAAATCGATACCCACTTCCGCACACTCCGAGCTTCCCAATCCACTTGTTTGTTAATCTCTTGTTTAAGTTTGATTGATCAAAATTGGTTACAAAACAATCTCTATTTTATAGTTGGAATCATTTTCACCCTTGCTACCATCTACTTGCAATGTATTGGGATAAAATTTGACATTGTAATTGAACTTTTTCACATACCACTCCCTGTGGAATTCGACCACGACCTTATATGTTAGGTAATTTGATTTCTTTTTCTTACTTGTTTAATGGGTTTACAATGCAAGTAATTTGAGCCTTATCAAAAATGGTGTTGGTGTCAGGGAGTGGTGCTCAGAATTCTTTGAATAAAATATCTTTTGTAAGCTAATTTAGTGTAGTAGAGTACTCTTATTATTCATTTCATTATTTTGTTCTTTTTAGGTGACGACATGAGTGTCATTGATAAAAATGATTCTAGTCAACATGGTCATAGTGATGATGTGGGAATTTTTAATGATGTGAATTTCAACTCCATAGGAAGTATGAGAGCTATCCGGTTACCCCCAACTATGGAGAATGTTATATTTTATGTAACCGGAACCATGCTTCAAACGCTCCAAATGAAAGGAATGTTTGGGGTTATTTCTTATGAGGATGCCCATGAGCACATTCACAACTTTGTGGATGTATGTGGCCCATTCACTTTTAGGAACATCAACAAAGATTCCATTCCATTGAGGCTTTTTCATTTTTCTCTGATGGGGTAGGACTCAAAATTGTTATCAGTTGAACTACCAAGGGACTCGTTCCCTACTTGGGATGAGTTAATTAAGGTATTCTTTGAGATATTCTTTTCTCCGAAGATGGTGAAGAATGTAACATCCCGCCTTAGAAAGAGGTAAATTTAGAAAGAACTAATTTGGAAAGAGTTAATTTGAGATTTGTTCAAGTTAAGCTTAATTTGTGAGTTTTGGGTCAACTTCAAAAAACCATAATTGTTATTACAAGATGACTTAGGTGGCCCATAATATATCAAATGAAAGGTCATTGAATCCTCTTTCCAACTCTATCAAGTTTGCTAAATACAAGTTCAGATGAGCTGGGAGATATGCCCGTTTGAGTTCAACTTGTCAAGATAAGGAATTTTACCTGAATTCGGTATGGGTATTGTGGTCCTTACCCCCATCAGCTTTAAATGTTTTTGGTAATATTTTAGGGTCATAAACTGATTTGGTTCACTTTTCACAATTCTAAAATACGCTTAGGGTTTTAGAGAGAAGTTCAAGAGGATAAAGAAAGGAGAATATTCAAGAGCTCACGGATTTCTTGCAATCTTCGAGGGATTTTTGCCAAGGATTCCATCCTACCGAGGTATGTAAGTTTTCATATTATTGGGTTTGTTCACCCACACGCCAATTATGTGAATATTATCCATAATTTCGTTCTTGAGGTTGAACGATTTGAGTTCTTGATGAGAATTATTGAGGTGTTGTTCGTTCTTGAATCATGATGTTTGGTTAAGTTCGTGAGTCAGGGATCTTGTGTTTAAGTATTTTTCTTGAGGATTTTCAAGTATATTTTCATTTAATTAAGTTGGGTAAACAATTCTAAGAGAGTTTGGAAGAAATCGATTGATTTTAGGTGAATTAGAGCCATGAATCGAGAAGGAAAAATTTGTCCAGTTTTTGGGCAGAGGGCTAGCGTGCCGCGCCAGCAATGCGCCAGGATTTGTGCTCTGTAGTTTAGGGGCTAGAGCTTAGTGCCACCTAGTGTGCCAGGGTATCATGCCTCGTCCTTCTTTCGTCGTTTGACCTGTCTGAGTTCTATAAAAGTATACCTTCACTCCTTTATGATTTTAACTACTCGAAACTACATCTAAAATCAAGAGATCCTTCATAACATGGATCTAACCATTGAATTCATAATTCAAATTCACGATAGATTTAAGAGTAAAGTCTTGAGAGTTCTGTTAAGTCATTTTAAGAAGTCTTTTACAATCTTTTGAAACTTGTTTTATGACACGAGTACTTGAGTATGAGGATGAGGAGAGTTAAGTTTCATTTTTCAAAATGAATATATGGGAACTAAGTTTTCCCAAGATTGATTGTTTTTACATTTAAAATGAGGAGGAAACCTTTATTTCCAAATGAGTTCATGAGGAGTTTGAGTATAATCTCTTTTAAGAGAATCTTTTGAGTAATAATCTCAAAGTTTGAGGATGAGGAAATATTTTTTAAACATATGAACTGAGTATATTTTGGAAGTAGTATTGAGCGTTGATATGGGACGAGTTCAACCAACTCAAATTCCTCATAAACCGTGTAGCAACCGTGGATAGAAAGGGTCACACATTTTAGATGATTTATTATTGCTTTTTAAGCATAGCTTAGTGGATCCACTTAGTTGAGAATGTTTCACGCCCCGATCTTACACCCTGGGCGGGACTAGCACTCGAGAACCATTGCTGGCCCCAAGCTAACCCTTGGACTGACTTACTACTGAGCGGGAGACTTACTCATGACAAAAATACTTTAAAAGTAAACTGAAATCTCAATAAAAACTTAGAATGTATAAAGAACATTCACTAGCAAAATGATACTGAAGTCTCAATCATCAAAACACGAATGTAAAGACTTAACAACTAACATCAACTACTGTCTATGAAGCCTCTAACAACTGAGATGGACGTCAGGAAAAGACCCACGACATCCTAATGAACTAACTAATAAAGAAATAAAAAGGAAATCCTCGTGAAAGCAATGAGGCTCACCAACTGATTCTGAGTGCTTAACTGGATCAACGAGGCACTGGATGCTGATCCTGGTTACCTGTATCTGCATCATAAAATGATGTAGGCCAAAAGGCATCAGTACATTAAATGTACGAGTATGTGAGGGAGAAAATTAACATGACATAAGCTTGAACTGAATTATGAAAGAAACACTTACCTCAACTTTACTCAACTCAATTAAAAAATAATCAACAATAAGGATGCAGTTCACATAAAGCCTTTAAACAGTAAGAAACAACTAATATACATATATAATAAAGTAATATAACTTTGTGAGAGTTTCTCTAACCGACAACCATCATTATGAGCTATGTGATGATACATCGTCTCGCCCACGCTTTCAGAACTGTCTTATAACTTGCCGGGATATAGAACGCCTCAACTAAGGTGGTTGTGTAGATTAGGTCCTTTATTTCTATACTAATATTTTGTAACTCAAATTGTAATATTTAATTAATATTAATAAAACTATAGGTTATTCACCTTAATTTTTTTTGTTATTGTCTTCAACTTTTATAATTTTAAAGTTTGAAATTTGTACATTTAAACTTTTAAAAATGTGAAATTTTGTAACACCCCATATTCCACATGTACTAGTTCTATTTAAATGATGCTTATAAATTGCCTTGTGGTATAGTTATGGACTCAGTTTTCTATGCGACTAGTGACAGTAGAATACGTTTAAAGTGAACAGTCCGTAAATTTTGATGCGACCCGATTAAGTTAACGTCGATGGAAGTATTTAAACTTGAGATCATAAGGTGGTATTTTAGTCTAAAGTTTAAAGTAAAATAGTGTATATAAGTTTTAAGTTAAGTTAAAGACATTAAAGTCTAGGAATGGAATAAAATATTGAGGTGCTTGCTGACTACACTTAAGGTAGTAGGTGACAAGTAGGTGTATCACCTACTTTGACTTGTTGACCAGCCAAAGGGATTAAGTGGGTGCATCAGCTACTAAGACTCTTTTGACCATGTTATTTGGCCATGTACACTACCACCTACTTTCATTAATATGCCCAAGTTGAATAGAAGAATAAGGGAAAAATAGACAGGCAAGACCCAATATGCTTAAGTCCAAAGAGTCCCAAGTGAAAAGTTCAAGTAGGTGGATCACCTACTTGATAATTGATAGCCCAAAATTACTGAGAAAGTCGGCCAAAGCAGGTTCCTTTTAAAGGGATTGATATCAGTTTTTTTCCAAACATTTTTACTTTGAAAAAACAAGATTATTTCTAGAGCTTTCTCTCTTCTCTCTCTTAGCTCCATGCAACAACCATTAAATACCATTAGGGCTTTTGTCACACCCCGGCCCTAGGTGAGGCGGGCAATTGTCATATGAACACATGTTTTACAAGTGACTTATGATGAGAAAGTAAATTACTATGCATATAGATTTACTGATAAGAAACTTCATATACAACACATGTTGATTAGCTGAACCAATACATGTGACAATTAAAACTCTGAATATAAATGGTAGCTTTACAATGTCTACAAAGCCTCTACCGGAATCCATGACTGTGCCACTATGAAAATACGCATAATAAAGACTCAGCAAAGCCCCGAATCAACTTGGATCTCACCAAGAACTGTTGAGTATCATTTTCTTCTATTGGTGAGATCTATTGGTTGAGTACATGTACATGCAGCATGAAATGCAACGTCCCCAATAAGGGACGTCACTATGAAAGAATGTACCAAATATGTAAGATATAGTACAACCATATGTAAAATGAGAGGTCAAGTGAAACTAAATATAAATAGTTATGGATTTGACACCACCTGGACAAGTACACTACCACTTTATTGCATTAATCTGGCCCAAGTTGAATAGAAGAATATGGGAAAAATGGACAGCTAAGGCCCAATATGCTTATGTCCAAAAAGGCCCAAGTGAAAAGTCCAAGTAGGTGGATGACCAATCAAGTGGATCACCTAATTGATAATTTATGACCCAAAATTAGTGAGAAAGTCTGCCAAAGAAGGACCCTTTTAAAGGGATCGATTTCAACTTTTTTCCAACCATTTTTATTTTGACAAAACATATGATTTCTAGAGGTTTCTCTCTTCTCTCTCTTAGCTCCATGCTGCATCCATTAAATACCATTAGGGTCTTGAATATTAGGGATTTCAAGCTTTTATAAGAAATAAGTTAAGACAAGTTGAGGAGGCCAACCTTTACTTTGAAGAATCCAAGTCTTAGCAAGTGTGGTTCTTTCCAGCAAGGTAAGCTAATGCAATTTTCTCCCTCTTGTACTTGAGTTAATTATGACACTTAGTATGTATTATCATGTTGGTAATTGTTCCTTTTACATAGTGTTACATTGGGGAGGATGTTCTGGTGGTTAGTGCATGTTGTGACAACCATGGAGGGGAGTCCTCTTTAAATTCAGTTATAAGATTGTTTGAGCACTTTAAAAGTAATGTTAGGTCTTCAAGTGCTGGTGATAAAAAACCATGACTCATATTTCGATAGCTACATTATTATGTTTAAGGATTGTTTTATATGTTATGATAAGGGATGTGACTTGATGTGCGGGGAAGTTATGCAGACATTAAAGGACATGCCCAATTTCTCACCATATATAATCCCAAATATGTTAATAGTTGGCTTTTATATGGTATGTGCCAACCACCCCGAGTAATTATTAATAACATTTGTATTCTTTTCATGGTTATAAAACATAGGTATAACTGTGCCAATTGCTGCAAATGATATACGTATGGTCGTTCCTATTATGGTTTATTTGTTGGCTATAGAGGATTAGCATGTGACTAAATGGTTAGTTAACAAAAGGAAAGTTTATTAGTTAGACCTAAGTTGTGATTAGTCGGTTGCACATAGTGGGATTAGAGTACATGAAGCACTAGTTTTGATTAAAAGGTACTTGTTAGATAGGAAACATGTGAGAATGAAGCTTGAATGACACGGGTCGAATATGTGCGTAGAGATTCTTGTTAGAAAGAGATGGGATATTTCAAATTCCTTAAACATAGGAGTGGGGGTGATATGAGGATGCTATAGAGGAGTGAGAAGGTAGTTATGAAAGAGTTATTCCTAAGTGTATGAGACAAGAAAATGATATCAAATCTTCAACCCAAACGAGTAATAGTGGTGCACCTGGGAACAACTTTGTGAACCTTTTTAGACAGAGAAGTCAATTTAGTATTGATTAAAGTCTTGATAACAACAAAAAAAAAGTGGTGAATATAAAAGTTGCCTATATAGCAGATACATGAGCATAGTTCATCCACATCATTAGTACAAAAGAGAAGTATAACATTATACACATGTATATACTTCCATCAATTAGAATAGACCTACTACAGGGTTCATTTAATATATGCGTACAGTAATACATCAATCATCGTCCAGTTAAGGGAGATGAAAAATTGATCATATGCTAGTTGTTCTTATTTGCTATCTTGCATGGAAAAAGAGTTGCAGCACCCTCACTTGTTATAAAAAAATGAAATCTATTAGTATGGACAGACGTATCTTGTTAAGCCCAAAGCAGCTAACTCAAAGACGTTATGAATCATGATATAAATTTATTAGTACATAATATTTACATGATATTAGAGTTCATGTTTTATGGTGTTTTCAAGCTTCACTATTTATTTTCTATTTCGACCTTCAAAGGGTAGTGGGGCATTGAATGTGATATAACACAAGCTAGTAATGAAGGCAAAGTTGACCTCAACAACCTACTCGAAAAGATGAACTATTGAGGATTTTCTTTTTCTATCTTGATTGTAGTATTTATATTGTCATAGATGGAAGCCAAGTCCCAATAGAAGAACACACCTATAAGAAGTCTTAGGGCATTGAATATAGTAGATGGGGAAATCAATATTATGTTTTTTAGGTGAGTAAGGAATATAAGCAAAAGTATCCCACCCCGTGGCTTAATGCTTAGATAGTGTGTTTGCCCTTATTATGGTAGAGTGGTTCTATAGGATATCTGGTAGTTTCCAAATATGGTTTGTTATATAATTATATATGTTTTATGCTCTATAACTTACCTATTTTTATGTCATTTGCCCTTTTAGGGTTTACTTTCTCACATGTAACCTAATGTCATAGAATGCTTGCATGTACGTGTTATCCGCTTCGCAGCACCCTTGTTTATTGTTATATGTTTTTGTAGGACATTCTCCCTACATGTTATTTATTGCACTGGTTACTTTCCTCATGTCTCTTGTCCATATTGTGTGGGTATTGTAGGCTAATTGAGCACATGTCTCGTAGCCTACTTGCTTAAACATTACAGGCCTTATATATTTTCTGAACATGTGTTATGTGCTCACTTGCTAATATTTTATATGTGTACTCATTGACATATTAGTGCACCTATCCATGTGATATAACACACTTTGTCAATGTGATTGGTATTCCGTAGTTCATTTTCTTTTATGACTACATGTCTTATAGTCTACTTGCTTGCATATTATATATTTCGTAGTTTTAGTACTCATGCATCATGCGCTCATCTAATCATTTCCTACATGCCTTATATCCCATTAATTCACACGCTACCCTATAGTTCATATGCGCACACACACCACATATTTCTATAGCCTAATGCCCGTATCATAGCTCCATTTTGTGCTAGTCTACCTATGTGTCATACTCCATGTGACGTATTTATCCCTATTCTATGCCCCTTCGTGCTTATTTACTTGAGTTTTGAAATTTTGGGGAAAATGTTTCTTTCTATCATTATGTAGTAATGATTTTAACCAGAAAACGTTGGGCATATATGTAAATATTATCACACCAACTTAGCATAATGCCTTATTCGAATGAGCGTCATAAAACTTTAGGTGTTGTTTGGTTACTGGTTAGAGTTATGCAGGTATTAGCTATGCAGGGTTTAGTTATGGAGGTATTAGTTAAGAAGGGTTTAGTTAATCAAGGTATTAGTTATGCAGGGTTTAGTTATGTTGGGTTTAATTATGCGGGTATTATCTATATGGATATTAGTTATGTAGGTATTATTTAGTTATGTAGAAATTACAATACATGAATTATTAACTATTAAATATTAACCTTGTGGTAAATTATTAATATATATTATTTACAAAATAATAATACAGGATAACAAAATGTGGAATATATTGAATAATATATAATGCTAATATTTGATTAGCATATGTACCGTTAAAAAATATACAATCAATTTCTAACATTAAAAAAAATATTTATATTTGAATAAATTAATGAATACTGTAAGTATATAAAAAGAAATTAAAATGATCTATATATAATAAGAAATAAAAACAACACATGTAGATAGGAAACAATAAAGTTTCCAATTAAAAAAAAATGGTCTATATGTAAAAAGAAATAAAAACAATAAACATATATATAGAAAAACAATTAAGTTTCCAATTAAAAACAATAAAATAAATTAGCAGGGTAAATATGTAATTTATCATTTTAATACATGTATAACTAATACTCACATAACTTATTCCACCTTCTACCCTGTATAACTTTATACATAGATTTCCATATAAGTTATGTTGGTATTAATTATGTAGGACTACAAAAAATGCAACCAAACATGGTATAAGTTATGTTGACTTTTATACCTAACACAAAACTTTTACCAAAAATAGTAAAACTAATGCAACTTTATATACATGAATAAGATGTCTCTTATACAGTAACCAAACAATCCTTTAGAGTTTATATTAACAACTATGCATTCTTATAAACAATCCCTTAGAATTTATATTATCAAGTATGTGTTCTTATAAGACTCACCTCTGAAAAGCGTCGTGAGATAAAAGAAAAGGGAAAGTAGAGCCCCGATAGGTTAGGTCTATGATTTTATGTGTTTGTTCCATATACAAAAATTTAGGAGATACTATAGTTATTCTTGACTGTTACGGCCCAGAATCTAAGCTCAAAAGGTGTAACCTCCATTGAAGTATTAGGGAAGGAATAGAATATAACCCAAGATACTTGGGAATACATGATGGTAGAGATCCTAAATATCCCTCCTCATTCTAAAAATCAACATATGGATCTGAGATCATGTAGTCCCCTTATATGATCATAAATCTTACTAGCATTTTTTCATTTGATATGTCATTTGCATGTCTTGTGTTTAGGTATATTAAAGTTCTTATTTGTATGAGTTGTACTTGTGTATCTTCAGTGAATTACATGATCAAGAAAGGGGTTTAATTTGTAATATTATTATTTCATGACCGATATCTATTGAGATGCCATGCTAGACTTGTCTATACGAGTTTTAGGTTAGTCTATCGATTTTGGATATCCTATTTACAATTGGAACTCTCGCAAATCTCTATCTAAAATTCCAAGGTTAACCAAACTACTAGCTTCACCTATCATTCGAGGACGAATGCTCATAGGGGGGGGGATGTAACACCCCGTATTTTACGCGTACTAATTCTATTTAAATTATGCTTATAAATTGGCTTGCGGTATATTTATGGACTCGGTTTCCTATGAGACTAGTGACAATAAAATACGTTTAAAGTGAACTGTCCGTATATTTTGATGTGACCCGATTAGTTGACGTTGATGGAAGTATTTAAACTTGAGATCATAAGGTGGTATTTGAGTTTAATGTTTAAAGTAACATAGTGTATATAAGTTTTAAGTTAAGTTAAAGTTAGTAAAGTCAAGAAATGGAATGAATTATTGAGGTGCTTGCTTGACTACACTTAAGCTGGTAGGTGACAAGTAGGTGCATTGACTTGTTCACCAACCCAAGGGACTAATTAGGTGAATCACTTCAAAGACTCTTTTGACCATGTTATTTAGGCCAAGTACACTACCACCTACTTGCATTAATCTGGCCCAAGTTGAATAAAAGAATAAGGGAAAAACGGACAACCAAGGCCCAATATGCTTCAGTCCAAAAAGGCCCAAGTGAAAAGTCCAAGTAGGTGGATCACCTATCAAGTGCATCACTTACTTGATAATTTATCACCCCAAATTAGTGAGAAAGTCGGCCAAAGCAAGAGCTTTTTAAAGGGATTGATTTCAGCTTACTTTGAGAAAAAGATATGATTTCTAAAGCTCTCTCTTCTCTCTCTTAGCTCCATACAGCACCCATTAAATACAATTAGGGTTCTTGAATATTAGGGATTTCAAGATTTTTAAAGGTATAAGTTAAGACAAGTTGGAGAGGACTACCTTTACCTTAAAGAATCCAAGTCTTAGCAAGTGGTAGTTCTTTCTAGCAAGGTAAGCTATTGCAGTTTTCTCCCTCTTCTTCTTGAGTTAATTAGGACATTTTGTATGTGTTAGTAAGTTGGTAATTGTTCCTTTTAGAAGGTGTAATATTGGGGAGGATGTTCGTGTGGTTAGTGCATGTTGAGACAGCCATGGAGGGGATTCCTCTTCAAATTAAGTTATAAGCTTGTTTGAGCACTTTAAAAGTAATGTTAGCTCTTCAAGTGTTGGTGATGAGAAATCATGATTCATATTTCTTTTGTTATATTATTATATTTAAGGATTGTTATATGTATGTTATGAGAAGGGATGTGACTGGATATGCGCGGAAGTTATGGAGATGTTAAAGGACTTAAAAATTGCAGGGAGTTTTGGGGAGGACTTGATACGAAGGTTGTATTGTATATAGACGTGATTTAAGATAAAGGGAAGGAAAGAAAACATGGGCTAGATAAATTGTATGTTTAGTTCTTGGTTACTATTTTGGTGGTATCAAGTAGCTCAAATTGATTGATTAGCTAGTAATACTAATCTTACAACTTATTTTATTGTGGATTAGTAATCTGAAGAGAAGGAGCTTAAGTCATACTTTTTGAATTGTACAGTAACGTATGTAAAGCTATTCGGTTTCCTATTTCTTTGGCATGAATCCAACACTTGTATTATAAAGTAAGCTTTCTAAGTGCCCTTGATAGTGGTTGATCCATAGTTGCAGTTCCTACTCCCTAGAGTGTTAAAGTGAGAACTCTAATATGAGCTTATTACAAAATGTATGTGTTTACTCTACCAAGTATTAGCATGCAAGGTTTAATTTGTTTCATCATCAAAGTACCTTTGGGACGTATTGCCGTTATAAAAATCAAAATGATCGTAGATTACACATGGAACATATTTTTGTACGTTGGATATATAATCTGCCCATATCAACTTGCTTCAGTTGTCAATTCCATCATATATGTCATCCTTTCACACGTTCATATGTTCCCTTTATTGGTTATTACTTCTATTGTGTTATACTATAATGTTACCTCACAAGATCCCTACTTGCTCTAGTGTACATTTTATATGTACTTACTTGGAATATGTATCCATCCTTAAGTTGAACCTGCCCACCTTCTCCCTTGGATCCACGATTATGTAAACCTTGTATTTGATATTAGTTAGTGAATATTTGACTATCATATAGTGTTCAAATCTCTTGGCTGAAATTAATGTCTTCACTTCATATGTGCTTCCATTTGAGATGTCAAATGTTTTAGAGTCATATAAGCTTCTGAGTATTATGTTGGTGTCACATTTGCTTCCCATGGCATTGTTATTATCATAAGTCCATACTCATATGTCTTCTACTACAGGTCCGTAGTTCCAAATCTCGACAATGATTACGACTACCCAAACATCAATCTCAAAAGAGTTATGATCATCAAAACAACAATCTCAAAGAGTTATGAACATCAACACAACAATCTCAAAGATAAAGAATTTAAGTGACGCAATCTGTATATTTATGGGTGGCAGCCCAGGGGCAAATTTCTAGCATGGGTCAATCCCAATTGGTATAGAAGGGTGGCAACTCAGGGGCAAAAGCCTAGCATGGGATGGTCCCAATTTGTATAGAACGGTGGCAGCTTAGGGGCGAAAGCCTAGTATGGGCCGATCCCAATTTGTGGAATTATGAGGATAGAATCCCAGGGGTTAAAATGTCTACCATGGGTCATCCTCTTCCACCACTTATTAGCTGGTCATTTGTATCATATGTATTATAATGATTATCACATAAAAAAGTAAAGAAAAGAATGTAACATACACGATTCAACAAGTATAAGAAAAGGTGGTCTCAAATCCTTATTTATTTGTATTTGGTTTCACTTGGGCTCTCATATTACATATGGTTGTACAATGCCTTACATATTCAGTACATTCATTCATACTGACGTCCCTTATTGGGTACGCTGCATTTCATGTTGCAGGTACATGTACTCAACCAGTAGATCTCCCCAATAGAAGCACATGATACTCAGCGGTTGTTGGTGAACTCCTAGTTGATTCAGGGCTTTGCCCAGTCTTTATTATACGTATTTTTATAGTGGTACAGTCATGGATTCCAGTAGAGGCTTTCTAGACATTGTAAAACTACCATCTATATTCATAGTTTCACTTGTTACATATATCAATTCAGCTAGTCAACATGTGTTGTATATGAAGCTTCTCATCAGTAAATCTATCTGCATAGAATTTACTTTCTCATCATAGGTCACTTGTAAATCATGTGATCATATTGTACTTGTCTGCCTCACATAGGGTTGGGGTGTGACAAATTTAAACTTTAAAGTTTGAAATTTAAATTTCTAAACTTTTAAAATTTGGAATTTAAAGTTTTAATAAACTTTAAATCTTTGAAAATTAATTTTTAAAAATTTTAAAGGTTGAAAAATTAAACTTTTATACTTTTAAAATTTGAAATTTAAATTTTAAACTTTTAAAGTGTGAAATTGAAACTTTTATACTTTTAAAGTTGTTAAGTATAAATTTTAAACTTTTGATGTGTGAAATTTAAACTTTTATACTTTTAAAATTATAAAAGTTTTAATATTATTTGATTAATGTTCCTACTTTTTTAATTTTAATAACTAACTTTTTTTTTAAAAAAAAATGTAGTCGTTGGTCCTGGTCTGGTTTGGTCCCAGCACCGTACTGTAGGGGTGACAAATGGTTGGATTGGATCGGATTTGGATGGATTGAGCAAAAAATGTTTTGATTGCAATCCACCCAAATAGAATATGGGCACATATGGATTTTGTCAAATATGGTTTGGGTAAAATGGTTCCAACCCATTTCAAAAAATCTCCTTTCCAAAAGAAAAAACTACCCCCTCCTCCGAGCTTCCCCCCTCCCCCCAACCTTCCACCAACCTACCCTTTTAATTTTTTTGTTTTTGCAAAAAGAAAATTTACCCCCTCATCTCGGGCACCCACTCCCAGCCCCCCCCTTCCACCAATCTACCCTAATTTTTTTTGTTTTCCAAAAACGAAAAGAAAAAACTGTTTTTTTTTTAAAAAAATATTACCCCCTCCACCAACCTACCCCTAATTTTTTTTTGTTTTCCTAACACGAAAAAAAAACATGTTTCATTTTACTTTATGGACTGGATATGAATTCTCATGTTAACTCATTTTGTCCATATTTGTATGAACTTAAATAGGTTGAAGACCATATTAACCCATTTATGAAAAGGAAAAAAAATGCGTGTTCCATTTAATTTAATATGGGCAAAATGGTTTGATTTCAGTTATATGAGCTGAAATTGTCACCCCTACCGTACCGGTCCTGGACAGATATACATATATTTTGCCGGAATTACCAATCCGGTTCCGGAACCTTTCGTCTCAACGGTACCCGGTTTCGGCCGCTCCTGGTCCGGTAGTGCCGCTACCATATCCATTGCCACGCTTAGGGGCAATGAGCTTTCTCTTTAAATCATCATTTGCAATATCACGTTGCTCCATAAGGCTGCTAGAGTTTTCTCTAGTCCCTACGAATGAGAGAAGGAACATTCTCAAAATCTATTCAAGGCTGATTAGGTCTTCCAGAAAAATGCCTTAAACAATATGGATTTCTTCGGTGGAGAATAGTATCGACACAGGGTTTACAGACAAAAGATGAAGAAGCATTAGAAGAAGGTGAAGCTTCAGGATTTCAAACACAAAAAATATGATTATTTTCTTATATCAACATGTTAACAGGCATGTGATTGTCAACATATTGCTAAATTCCATACTTAGGACACAACCAGAAGATAAAGACATGTTAACAGGCATGTGATTGTCAAAATAATTGCTAAATTCCATATCAATATACAACCAGAACATAACCATAGAGTCACAATTTAGACAATACATACACAAAACAAATACTAGAAGTTGACTCTTTTAAAGCAAAGTGAGACTGCATCGAGTACTTTTAACCAAGTAGTATTGGGTTGTCACTCTTTGCACCCTCTTCATCTTCAGGTTTCAATTCACCTGGGAAATCACCTCTAAGAATCTGAACTCTGAAATGGATTTTGCTAGCGCGACACTTTAACAGTTCAAACACAAGTCCATCCCCCTCCTTCAGATTATTATCATCCACAAATTTTCAAACACAAGTCCAGTTTACGGAAAGGGTTTTGGGGTTTCAAAAAAAAATGGTTCTTCAATGTATCATGTATTCATATTGAAATTCGACTAAATTTTAATTCACTTTAAATTCTTAAATTAAAGAGTAAAAGACTACTTAATAATGGAAATTTGACTAAATTTGAATTCACGTTTGAAAAATCTTAAATTGAGGAGTAAATAGCTACAAAGGTAGGGAGGATTCAAAATGTGGAGCATCATATATTTCTCATGTAATTATCTATTTGATTATAGATAACTGCACTCCTAATGAATTGCACTATATTTTCTTGGGCAACTTTCACATATAGCAAACATAAAATTCATATTTGTATGTTATAGCAAAGTTTGCATAATTGCGCTCCATAGCAAACTTATATTTGTATAATTCGCTATACATATATAATTGAAGCGAATTGTATAAAACGAGAAAAGAGAAATTATATACAATTTGAATTGTATAAAACGAGAAAGCGGGGAAGGCAGAATTGAATTGTATAAAACGAGAAAGAGAGAAATTATATACAATTTGAATTTGTATAAAACGAGAAAGAGAGAAAGGCAAAAAGAGACTTGTGCAGGGAATATACAATTGAATCGAATTGTATAAAACGAGAAACATAGAAATTATATACAATTTGAATTTGTATAAAACGAGAAAGGCAAAAGAGACTTAGGCAGGGAAATATTTGTATTGTATAATTATAAGTGTATAGGACGAAGATATATGTATTTGCATGCATTTATACAATTTTCTCTCGATTTATACAATTAGAAACACAATTTATACAATTCTATTGTATAAAGCGAGAGAGCGAGCACAGGAAGCGAGCGAGAGAGGTAGAGTTGTGAGCGACAATATGAGGGAGAGAGGGACTGACAAACAGTTTGCTATAGAACACAAATAAATCAAAGGGTAACTACTATATTTATTTTATATTATTAGTTTGTCATTCTATACAATTATCCCTATTTTCTTGCTCATTATTCCTATTAAGAGTATTCATGCTTTTAATATGATTAATTTATGTGAACATGAGTTGCACGTTAATATCGAGTCATTAGCAAGTAAAATGTTAAAAAAATAAAAAAAATTACTTTTATCAATTTTGATATGACGTGATATAATTTGAGCCTATAATTCTTAAGGCTAAAATAATCCCGACTAGTTGTAATGCAACCACCTAATTTATAAAAAGAAGTATATAGGAATATGTGTTTAACAAAAAAAAGTACTTAATTTTTTTTTCAAAAACACTAGGAACCTTTACCCTACTCCCAAAACTCAAACTAACCACTCTTGAAAGATCGAGGATTTTTTTGTACTCTTTGTACACGGAATCAAACCATAACAAGAACTCCAATTATCTAATCAATTGACATGAATGCACATTTCAATCATTCTTAACTAATTTCTCTTTTTTTGTTTTTACTTGTTATGATTTTTATATTTGCTCAATAGTACTTTATTCAATAATATTTATATTATTTATAAAAATGTGTATTATATTATCATCTATACACGTTCCCGGCACGTACAAAGAAACTAAAATTATTTTAAATGCTTAAACGTCAAGATATTCAGCACAATTAATTTTGCAAGTTCTACTTTTTAATAACTTGCAAATATACAGTTTCCTTTTTAAAGAAACAAAACACGAGAAAATTCAAATTTTAAGAAAGATCTGCATCTGAATTTGAGTGGCTATGTCTACTCTAGAGCCTATGCAAAAAAAAAAAAAAGATAAAGAGATTCCAAATTAATTGTGTTAAAATCTTCAAAAGCAAAAATTCACATAATTTGAGTTAAGAATTTCAAAAGAAGACTTGGACCCCACGTTATTTCTGTGAAAACATCAAAAGCAGCGAAAGAGACCCCACATTATCAATGTTTGAAACTCAAGAGACCCACATTATTTGCTTAAAAATTCAAAAAGCTAGTGAAAACCCATTTTATTTGTGTTAAAACTATATAAGCAGACAAATACCTCATGTTATTTGTGTTAAAAAACATGAAACAAACAAACAGAAGCCCACGTTATTTATGATAAAACTTTAAAAGAAGACAAAGAAATAATTTCGTTTATCATTTTTAATATCACGTGATATAATTTGAGTCTATAATTCTTTAGGATAAAATAATTCAGCTAGTAGTAATGCAACCACCTCTATTATATAAAGAAGTAAATAGGAATATGTGTTTAACCAAAAAAAAAGAGTACTTGAGTTTTTATTCAAAAACACTAGAAACTCTATCCCATACTTCCAAAACACAAGTAGCGACTCCTGACAGTTCTAGGATTTGAGTATACTCTTTGTACAAGGAATCGAACCATAACAAGAACTCCAATTATCTATTCAATCGATATGAATGTACATTTCAGTCATTCTTAATAAATTTCTCTTTTTATGTTTTTCTTGTTATGGTTTTTATATTTGCTCAATAGTACTTTATTTAATAATATTGATATTATTTATAAAAATGTGTATTCGATTATTATTATCTATACACGTGTAATGCACGTGCAAAGAAACTATAACTATTTTAAAAACTTAAGCATCAAGATATTTAACTAAATTTGAAAATTCTACTTTTTAAGAACTTGCAAATCTAAAATTTCCTTTTTATATAAAAAAGAGGAAACTCAAATTTTGAGAAAGACCTGCATCTAAATTTGAGTGGTTATGTCTACTCTAGTGCCTACGCAAAAAATAGACAAAGTCAATCCAAGCTAATTTTGTGAAAATCTTCAAAAGCAAGCAAAAACTCACATCATTTGAGTTAAAAACTTCAAAAGAAGACTTGGACCCCACGTTAGTTGTGTTAAAGAATAAAAAGCAGCCAAAGGGACCCCACGTTATTTGCTTAAAAATTCAAAAATCAAGTAAAAACCTTTTTATTTGTGTTAAAAACTATGTAAGCAGGCAAATACCTCATGTTATTAGTGTCAAAACTCTAGAAGCAAACAAACAGAAGCCCGCGTTATTTATGTTAAAATTAAATGGTTTTATTATGTTAAAGTTAAATGGTTTTTACTTGCTTTTTGAATTTTTAAGAAAATAGCGTGGGTCTCTTGAGTTTCGAACATTGATAATGTGGGGTCTCTTTGGCTGCTTTTGATGTTTTAACACAAATAACGTGGGGTCCAAGTCTTCTTTTGAAGTTCTTAACTCAAATGATGTGACTTTTTGCTTGCTTTTGAAGATTTTAACACAATTAATTTGGATTCTCTTTATCTATTTTTTGCAGTGTTGAAATTCTGACCCCGAAAATTTGTTTAAGGAACATGTATATTCAATGTGTTCCTTTGCAGATTACAGCAGTTACTTTTTGTGAAGCAAATAAAATAATGACACAATATTTTATCGCGGAAAACCCCAACTCATAAGGGTAAAATCCACGACCTACACCTCTAAATAATTTAACTCCATTTCATTAAACTTTGAGCCTCAACAACAGATTATTCAAAACATATGTAACCTAAGGAATTATAAACTCTAATTCCAAACTAATAAATTTTAAACTCTAATTCCTAGCTACCGAAGACAAAAAAACCCAGGTTTAAGTATTCTACCGTCCGTCAAGTTTCTCAAACTTGCTAGACGAATCCTACACACACACTCGATTGTAATCAAAACTCTTAATTACAATCTTACAACTTTTTCCTCACAAATTTCAACACTCCAAGTAACTCTCAAAACTCTCTCAAACCTCTTGATCGTGTTTTGATCTTCTGTCTATGTAAGTGCGCAATTTTCTCAAGCGAAACTATCGCCCTATTTATAGAGTTGGACTTGAATCCAAAACTTATTTCGACTAGAAATCCAACTTGTGCTCTGCTTCCTTTTTCTCTTGAAACTTAGAAGCTCACGCGTAGGATTCCTACATTGTGCGAAACTCGTCTTCGCCACATCTTCAACTTTAACTTTGCCGCTACAAATCCTTGTTGAACTCAACTTGGACTCCTATTTTCCTTTTGCTACTGCAAAGAAATCCTCGTCTCTGTAGTACTCCTTATCCTACTTGAACTTGATAAAGAAATCCTTCCAACAATATTCCTTAATTAAGTAACAACCGCCTCAGAAAAACATACGCTAAGTTTTTGCCATAAGTTTTCCTTAAACAAGTAGGAAATAGTTTTCCTTTTTTCACTTGGCTTTGAAAGGAAGCTTTTCTTTTCATTGATTAGATGCAAAACTTTTTTGATTACTAATTCCTTCTTTTACGTGATTTATTTCCAAAAGCCTTTTCCCATTCAGACTTGGCTTAACTGGAACATGTCTGCAACTTTGGCATTCTTCAAAATAATCAGCACTTCTAGCTTCAGACACATAGGCACTAGAGTAGAAACAAGCACTCAAATTTAGATGCAGATATTTCTCAAAATTTGAATTTCCTCTTATTTAGTTGATATAAAAAGGAAACTTTAGATTTGCAAGTTCTTAAAAAGTAGAACTCGCAAAATTCGTTGAATATCTTGATGTTTACATATTTAAAATAGTTTTAGTTTCTTGTGAATGTGCATTACACGTGTATAGCTAATAATAATATAAACCTTTTTATAATAATATCAATATTATTAAATAAAGTACTATTAAGCAAATATAAAAACCATAACAAAGAAAAACAGAAAAAGAAAATTTTGTTAAGAATGATTGAAATGTACATTTATGTCGATTGATTAGATAATTGAAGTTCTTGTTATGGTTTAATTCCGTGTCAAAGAGTACACTAAAATCCTAGAACTGTCAGGAGTGGCTAGTTTGAGTTTTAGAAGTAGGGGATAGGGTTTCTAGTGTTTTTGAAAAACAACTCAAGTACTTTTATTTTGTCAAAAACATATTCCTATTTACTTCTTTATATAATGGAGGTGGTTGCATTACTACTAGCCGAGATTATTTTAGCCTAAAGAATTATAGACTCAAATTGTATCACGTCATGTTAAAAGTGATAAAAGTAATTATTTTTTGTCTTCTTTTATAATTTTAACGTAAATAACGTAGGCTTCTGCTGTTTGTTTGCTTCAGAAGTTTCAACGCAAATAACATGATACTTACATAGTTTTTAATACAAATAAAATGATTTTTACTTGCCTTTTGAATTTTAAAGAAAATAATGTGGGTCTCTTGAGTTTCAAACATTGATAACGTGGGGTCTCTTTGGCTGGTTTTGATGTTCTAACACAAATAACATGGGGTCCAAGTCTTCTTTTGAAGTTCTTAACTCAAATGATGTGACTTTGTGCTTACTGTTGATGATTTTAACACAATTAATTTGGATTCATTATATCAATTTTTTGCATAGACACTAGAGTCGACATAGCCACTCAAATTCAGATGCAGATCTTTCTCAAAATTTGAATTTTCTCTTTTTTAGTTGCTTTAAAAAGGAAACTTTAGATTTGCAAGTTCATAAAAAGTATAACTTGCAAAATTAGTTATATTGAATATCTTGATGTTTAAGCATTTTAAATAATCTTAGTTTCTTTGCACGTGCATTGCACTAGTATAACTAATAATATAATATCCCTATTTTATAAATAATATCACTGTTATTAAATAAAGTACTATTGATCAAATATAAAAACCATAACAAAGAAAAACAGAAAAAGAGAAATTTATTAAGAATGAGTGAAATCTACATTCATATCGATTGATTAGATAATTGTAGTTCTTGTTATGGTGTTATTCCGTGAACAAAGAATACACAAAAATCCTAGAACTTTCAAGAGTATCTAGTTTGAGTTTTGGGAGTAGGGGATACGGTTCCTATTGTTTTTGGAAAACAACTCAAGTACTTTGTTTTTTGTTAAACACATATTCCTATTTACTTGTTTATAATTCAGGTGGTTGCATTACTACTAGCCGTGATTATTTTAGCCTAAATAATTATAGACTCAAATTATATCACGTCATGTTAAAACTGATAAAAGTTATTATTTTTTTGTCTTATTTTAATGTTTTAACATAAATAATGTGGACTTCTGTTTGATTTGCTTTATGAGTTTTAACAATAACAATGTGAGGTATTTGCTTTCTTACATAGTTCTAACACAAATAAAATGATTACTTGTTGTGACAACTCATAACTTGAAAGAAAAAGGAAAATCAGTTAAATTTCTATGTTTAAAAAGTGAGTTTTAGTCATTTTAAAATGACATAACTTCTAGCTCAGAATGTGTTAGAGGTAGTTCTCTTTAAGGTTCAACGACGCGAGTTTGCACAATTTTAATATCGTATGAGGCAGATACGCCTTTTGAAAGTTGGGATGTTGAATTAAGGAAATTCCAATCCAGATTTAAGGAAGGGAAAACTAGTCACCCATTTATTTCCTAATTCATTTTAAGGGTTTAATTGTGGTAAAAACAAGTTTTAATCAGATTAGAAAAGTTATTTTACGCTTAGGGCTTGGGAGAAAAGAGAAGAGAAGAAGGAAAAGGGAGAAAGATCAAGGTTTCGCTAAGAAAGCCAAGGAATTTCGAGTGAAATTCGTTGGAGGTGATCCCTATCAAGGTATGTGAGATATTTCATGTTGGATTAACTCATCAGAGCACCAATCTTGTTTTAGTTTTGTGGTTTTGGAGTTGTTCATATGATTTGAAGTGAGTTCTTGATAAATCTTGTTGAATCCCTTTTTGTTGAGTTCATTGAATACCCATTGATGTTGATTAGTAGTTTTCGATGTTGCTTTTGAGTTAGATCAGTTGGGTATTAATAGTATTGATGATCCTAAGGGTTTGGGGATAAAACTATGGAGGTTTAGGCGTTTTGGGATTAGAAAACGAGTTCAGCAATTAATTAGACGCACCTGGGCAATCCAGGCGCATCGCACCTGTAGTACGCCACAAAGTGGCTTCAGCCAACTGGGACCTATCACAGCGCGCCACCAGTGCACCAGAAATAAACCTCATTCAACTGAGGCTAGCGCGGCGCGCCACCGGTATGCCTGGATCGGCGTTTTTCGCCCAGTATTCGTAGTTTAGCCCTCGTAAGTCTTTCCAAGGTAGATTAACATCTTACAATGATTCTAATTACTTCAAATGATTTATAAACACCTAAAAAATATTAAAGAACTCAAATCATAACCTTGAATCCATAATTCAATTCAAGGAAAGTTAAGATCAAAGTCAAGGAAGTTGAGAGTCAAACCTAAAGTTAAGAAGTAAGTCAAAGTACAGTTCTTAAAAGTTTTCAAGTCTTTTAACCTTGTTTTAAGACTCAAGTTTCAAGCTAAGTAAAAAGTTAAGTTAATGTTCTTTTCTTCAGAGGTATATGGGGACTAAGTATTCCCAAAGATACTTCAAATGTTTTTTCACTTTTCAACAACTAAGGGAACTTTGATTTCCAAGGAGCCTTAGGGCGAGTTTTCAGAAAAGAACTATAGCTTTCTAAAAGAAGCAAGCAGGGAAACTAAGATTTCCAAGATAAACTTTGAGCTATGTATTTTGAGCACTACTCTCAAACCACAAAATCAGTATATTTTTACAACATAAGAGCCAACATATTTTCTGGAGCAGTATAGAGCATCGATATGGGGGAGATTTCAGACAACTCACAGCCCCCATAAACTATGTAACCACCATGGGGTAGAAAAGGTTCATACCTTTTAGATGAACCTTTTCACAATAGATTAGTGGATCTATTAGGCAGTTCAGGTCTTATACCTTTGGCCGGGTATAAGATACGCTGGCAGCGTGAGGTAGATCATTGTATCATCACTGTAGCTCTTAAGTGATGGTTGTCGGTTAGAGAAACTCCCAAACAAGTTTATGTACTATTATATACATCAGTTTATTTTTATTTTTACATACATCTCAGAGTTAATTGTATCCTTGTGTACATTCATATTTTACAACATATTTTTAGATATCTTTTCTTTATGTTGCACATACTTTTAAATTGCATATATTGAAATGAGTTAGTTGTTCATAAGTTGAGCAGAGCCAAGGTAAGTGTTCCTTCATACTCCTTTTCAAGCTTAAGTTGTTGATTAGCACTCCAACTTGCATACTCATACATTAAATGTACTGATGCCAGTTGGCCTGCATCGTATCATGATGCAGACGCAGGTAACTAAGATCGGCATTCGGCGCACCGTTTATCTAGTGAGTAGCTCATAGTCAGTTGGTGAGCCTCCTTTCATTCCGGGGGACATCTTTATTATTTAGTTATTTGTTTTTAGCTTCAGTTGTTAGGATGATTGGGGGTCCTATCCCAACATCCATCTTTACTTTAGAGACTTCATAGTCATATAGTATTAGTTTATTTGGTCTTTTCATTTCAATTGTAAATGATAAGACTTGAAGTTTCTATTTTGGCTAAGTCTTATTTTTAAGCTATTTCCTTAAGTTATATCTTTTGATTAAGTCTTCCGCTGAGTTGAGTGAGTCAGTTCAAAGGTTCGCTCAAGGCCATTAATGGTCATTGGGTGCCGGCCAGGCCCAGGGTGTATGCTCGGGGCATCACTGTAACACCCCATAGCAGAATAGACCAAAAATTAGTTTTTCAGAAAAATCCGTAGGTCGAGCAGACGTGACCATCGACGGACCATAGCCTGACCCACGGTCTGTCCTACACAACCGTCGATGGGATCAGAGACTCCCAAAAACTCAGCCGGGAAAAAATTGGCTAAGTCTTGATTGACGGACGAACCTACGGTCCGTAGGTCAGACGACGGTCCGTAGTCCATGACCGTCGATCGAGACCCCCTTGATCCACTCTTTGACAAGGACCACAGGTGACCAGCGCGGTCCGTAAGTGGACCCACGGTCCGTAGGTGTGACCGTAGGTGGGAATTAGCAGCCAGTTAGGGGGGAAATGCAGTAAGGTCAACTTCAAATGATCAAAAATCTTAGCACAAAATGTATTAGGTGACCCATTACATATCAACAGATAGATAATTGAATTATCTTTCCAAATCCACTAACCTTGCTAAAATTAGAGCTTCGAGTAAAAAGTTATGCCTATTTTAGCAAAGGCTTGTCAAATAGACCCAACCTACGGACTCAAACGACGGACCGTCGATGGAACGACGGACCGTCTGTCCAGGTCGTCATTTGGTCCGACAGCAACTTACCTAGGGGTCTTTTGGTCTTTTCCCACTTTGTTTAAACCTTAAGATACGTTGTTTTGACCTTAAATCATTAGATTTTAGTCAGTTTAAGCCTAGAAACATAACTAAAACTTACCTAAGTCAAAATCATTAATCAAAAGTAAGAAAATTAGAATCAAGAAAGGAAAAAAAGCTCAAGAACCCTAGTTCAAGAACGCAACAAGTTTCCAGCAGTTCCAGCCACAAAATCCAAGTATTTTTCCGTGAATTTCATCACCAGGTATGTGGGATTTCACTAGTGGGTTCCTTTCACCCATTGGGTCCCTAGCTTTCATTCAGATTCTTGATTCTCATATCATGATTAAACCTGGTTTCTAGAATTACAGCAGAACTTCATGAATTAATTAGTTATATGTTCCAAATCAGATTGTAAAGTTATTATTCGGTTTATCGCATGAATTTTAGAACCCTAACTATGTATTTCTTTAGTTCTTGAATTACACATGCTAGGTCAGATATTTCAGTTACTTCAGATATACATGCCTCAGTTATTAATGCATCATTATCAGATTAAATGTTGCATTCTCAGTTTGCATGTTCAGTTTTGAGTTATCCAGTATTTTACATTCAGTCATAATCAGTTAATTACATAATTCATTGGAAGTAGCATAATACCGAGTTGGACTAGGGTTCAGCGTACCCAATTAGTCCCAAAACTACTAGCCAAGTAGGTTGTAAGTCCCCTCTTTGGGCAATCAGTTTAGTGATCACTCCAGCACGCCTTTATACCTCTGGCAGGTTATATTGGGTCCTCTCGATGGGGCGTATACATCGGACTCCATATTTAGCTCATGTGGTTTTATTGTCGGTTATTAGTAGCTCCCAAAGTTCAGTCAGACTCTATTGCATTGAACATTTAATAGTATATTCAGTATTCAGTTCCGGCATGTTATAAATTGGTCATTGCATCCACTTAGCTCAGAATTCAGTATATCATGTACATATTATTATACTTGTTTTTGTGCTTGTTCAATTATATTTGATTTCAGCTTTATTCTATCCTACATGCTCAGTACCTTTCAAGTACTGACGCATACGTGCGCTACATCTTCTCGTGATGTAGGTTCAGGTTCTCAACATCAGATCACGCTTAGATCGATTTCCGATCTTTAGTTCAGCAGATTTAGTGGTGAGTCTTCATTCTTCGAGGACAATAGTTATTAGTTTCTTTTCAGTACTAAGTCTTCTAGTTTCAGTTTTTGCTAGATATAGGTGGGGCTTGTCCCTGTATTTATAGTCCAGTTTAGAGGCTTATTTCAGACATAGTTAGTTTCAGCTTAGCGTTGAGTTAATAATTATTTGGATTAAACTTATAATTTTTTATATATCTCATATTTAGCATACGAGTATTCCCCATCTTTTCAGTTTAAATTATGATTTATCTTCCGCATTCACTTTATTATCTTTAGTATGCTCATGATCATGCCAACATGGTTAGCTTGGTATCAGTTGTGGTCCTAGGTTCTGTGTCCACGTCTCGGGGGTAGCTCGGGATATGACAAAACTTGGTATCAGAGCACTAGGTTTAAGAGTCCTAGGATGTCTGAAAAGTCGCACTAAGTAGAGTCCTTTTCATGGGTGTGAAGTGCACCACATCTAATGAGAGGGAGGCTATGAAGTGTTTTAGGAAAACTTCACGTTGTTGTAACTCTTATCGTGGGTAAGGTATGATCTAATCCCATTCTAAATTGACGTTCTACGTTTTAGATCAGCCTTCTTGTAGAGCTAACGCTAAGAATGTGAATGCCAGGAATGCAAACGTAGCTCCTCCAGTCCCAAATCAAGAAGTCTCCAATGCCGAGTTCAGGAATGCCATAAAGATGTTGGCTCAGAGTATGACCAACCAGAACAATCGGGTTCATGCTCCTGTGAATGAAAATGGTGGATCAGCAGCATCAAGGGTCTGTGACTTTGTTAGGATGAATCCGCCTGAGTTCTTAGGATCACAGACTAATGAGGATACTCATAATTTCTTGGATGAGATCAAGAAGATCTTTGAGGTAATGCAAGTCACTGGAATGATCGGGTTGAGTTGGCATCATACCAGTTGAAGGATGTTGCTCATATCTGGTACACTCAGTGGAAAGAAAATAGGGGTGTAAATGCAACTCCTGTCACTTGGGATTGCTTTGGTGAGACTTTTCTCGACAGGTTTTTCCCAATAGAGTTGAGAGAGGCAAAGGCTCAGGAATTCATGAACTTGAGGCAGGGTAACATGACAGTCCAAGAGTATGGCCTGAAGTTTAACCAACTCTCCAGGTATGCTCCTCACATGGTTGCTGAACCCAGGGCTCAGATGAATAAGTTCTTGTATGGAGTGTCGGATTTAGTGAAAATAGAGTGAAGAAATGCTATGTTACTGGGAGATATGAACATCTCTAGGCTTATGACTCATGCTCAGCAAGTTGAGGGTGATAAGCTTAGAGAATAGGCCATAGAGAATAAGAAGGCTAGGACTGGGAACTATGACTGTTCTCAGCAGAAATTCGGTGGTGGAAATCGCTCGCAGAGTCAGCAGAAGTTCTCATCTCCAGCCCTTTCATCAGCTAGTGTTCCATCCTCCAAGAACAAGTTTGACCAGAAGGTTAGAGAACCAGGCTCAAAGTCTCAGGGAATTGTTTCAGGCACCAAGACTTACCCCGCTTGCGCTAAGTGCGGTAAGAACCATCCGAACGAGTGTCTTGCAGGAAAAGAAGAATGTTTTGGGTGCGGTCAATCTGGTCACAGGTTGAGGGATTTTCCTTCGAGACAGGGTCAAGGAGGTGGAAATGGTAGAGCTCAGTCTACAACTCCATCATCACCAGCAAATAGCCCGACTCAGCAGGGTAAATCATCTGGTACAGGTGACGGTCAGCGCCAGAACAGGTTGTATGCTCTTCAGGCTCGCTAGGATCAAGAAGGTTCTCCTGATGTAGTCACTGGTACGTTACGAGTCTTTGACCTTCATGTTTATGCATTGTTAGATCCAGGGGCTACTTTTTCTTTTGTAACTCTTTACATAGCAGTCCAATTCAGTGTCAGTCCAGAAACTCTCTCTGAACCTTTCTCAGACTCCAGTTGGTAACCTAGTTATAGCTATACGGGTATACATAAATTGCCTTGTCATAGTCTCTCAGAAAGTCACCTCAGCAGATCTGGTAGAGTTAGAAATGGTAGAATTCGATGTCATTCTAGGCATTGATATGTTACATTCATGTTATGCCTCAGTCTATTGTAGAACTAGGATTGTTCGTTTTCAGTTTCCAGACGAACCAATCTTAGAATGGAAGGATAGTAGCTTAGCACCTATGGGTCGATTCATTTCTTACCTTAAGTCCATAAAGATGATCTCTAAGGGTTATCTCTTTCATTTAGTTTGGGTTGAGGATTCTAGCTCTGAAACCCCAACTATTGAGTCAGTTCCAGTAGTCAGTGAGTTTCCAGAAGTGTTTCTAGAAGATCTTCCTGGAGTTCCCCCCGAAAGGGAAATCAACTTTGGAATTGATCTCCTTCCAGATACTCAGCCTATTTCTAATCCTCCTTACAGAATGGCTCCAACAGAGCTTAAGGAATTCAAAGAGCAGTTGAAAGACCTTCTAGATAAGGGTTTCATCATACATAGCATTTCACCATGGGGTGCACCAGTGTTGTTCGTAAAAAAGAAAGATGGTTCTCTCAGAATTTGTATTGACTATAGACAGTTGAACAAGGTCACAATCAAGAATAATTATCCCACTCCCTGACGTGTTTGACCAACTTCAGGGTGCTAGTCATTTCTCAAAGATAGACCTCAGATCGGGTTATCATCAGCTTATAGTCAGAGATAGTGATATTCTGAAAACAGCCTTCAGAACTCGGTATGGTCATTATGAATTTGTAGTTATGTCGTTTAGACTAACCAATGCTCCTGCAACTTTCATGGATTTGATGAACAGAGTGTTCAAACAGTACTTGGACTTGTTCGTTATCATCTTCATTGATGATATCCTCATTTACTCTAGGAATGAGGAAGAACATGCAAGTCATTTGAGAGTTATTCTACAGACTCTCAAAGATCGCCAATTATTCGCTAAGTTTAGCAAATGTTAGTTCTGGTTGCAATCGGTTGCTTTCCTTGGTCACATTGTATCTAGCGAAAGGGATCCGAGTGGATTCACAGAAGATAGAAACACTGAAAAAATGGCCCAGACCTACCTCTGCTACAGATATCAGAAGTTTCTTAGGTCTAGCGGGTTATTACAGAAGGTTCGTGGAAGGATTTTCATCCATAGCCTCACCATTGACTAGGATGACTCAGAAGATGGTCAAGTTTCAATGGTCAGATGATTGTGAGAAAAGTTTTGCAGAATTGAAAACTAGATTGACTACAGCTCCTATTATGACTCTACCAGAGGGTTCAGATGGTTATGTGATCTATTGTGATGCATCTAGAGTTGGCCTTGGTTGTGTGTTCATGCAACGAGATAAGGTTATAGCTTATGCTTCTAGAAAGGTTAAGGTGCATAAGAAGAACTATCCAACTCATGACCTCGAGCTTGCAGCACTGGTGTTTGCACTCAAGATCTGGAGACACTACTTGTATGTTGTTCATATAGATGTGTTCACTGAACATAAGAGCCTTCAGTATGTGTTCACCAAGAAAGAGTTGAATCTTCTCCAGAGGAGATGGCTTGAATTCCTTAAGGACTATGATATGAGTGTGCTTTACCATCCTGGTAAGGCGAATGCAGTAGCAGATGCTCTTAGTAGACTATCTATGGGTAGTGTAGCCCATGTTGAGGAAGAAAGGAATGAGCTAGTTAAGGATATTCACAGGCTTGCTCGCTTAGGAGTTCGACTTATGAGCATATCAGACAGTGAAGTAACAGTTCAAAATGAGGAAGAATCTTCTTTGGTAGTGGAGGTTAAGGAAAAGCAAGACAACGATCTAATCTTGCTTGAACATAAGGGTGCAGTCCATAATCAGAGAGTGGAGGTTTTGTCCCAAGGGGGAGATGGCGTACTTCGCTACCAGGGTAGATTGTGTGTTCCTGATGTGTGTGAGTTGAGACAACATATTCTTGCAGAACCCCATAAATCCAGATATTCTATACACCCAAGTGCCACTAAGATGTATCTCGATCTGCGGGAAGTCTATTAGTGGAATGTCATGAAGAGGGATATAGCAGATTTTGTGAGTAAGTGCCCCAATTGTCAGCAAGTCAAGGTAGAACATCAGAAACCAGGGGGTATGACTCAAGAGATCGACATTCCTACTTGGAAGTGGGAAGTGATCAATATGGATTTCATCACAGGGTTACCGCGTACTCGCAGACAGCATGACTCCATTTGGGTGATAGTTGATAGGATGACTAAGTCCTCTCAATTTTTGGCGGTCAAGACTACAGATTCGGCAGAGGACTATGCCAAGATTTACATTAATGAAATTGTGAGGTTGCATGGGTTTCTTTTTTCTATCATCTCAGATAGAGGTCCTCAGTTTAGCTCTCATTTCTGGAAGTCGTTTCATAAGGGTTTTGGTACTCAAGTTAACCTTAGCACAACATTTCATCCGCAGACGGATGGACAGGCAGAGCGTACTGTTCAGACCCTATAGGATATATTTAGAGCTTGTGTGATCGATTTCAAAGGTAGTTGGGATGATCACCTTCCTCTGATTGAGTTTGCCTAAAACAATAGCTACCATTCCAACATTCAGATGGCCCCTTATGAGGCTTTGTATGGGCGTAGATGTAGATCTCCTGTTGGTTGGTTTGAAGTAGGTGAAGCAGCTTTGATAGGGCCAGATTCAGTCCTTCATGCTAAATATGGAGAAAGTGTAACTCATTAGAGATAGACTTAAGACAACCTGAGTCGTCAGAAATCTTATGCAGATGTAAGGAGAAGGGAACTAGAGTTCTAAGTTGATGATTGAATTTTTCTGAAAGTCTCACCTATGAAAGGGGTAATGAGATTTGTCAAGAAAGGGAAGCTCAGTCATGGATATGTAGGCCCTTACAAGATATTGAAAAGGTTTGGCAAGGTGGCATATGAGTTAGCGTTACCAACAGACTTAGCAGCAGTGCATCCGGTTTTCCACATCTCACTCTTGAAGAAGTGTGTGGGTGACCCAGCCTCTATAGTGCCAATAGAGAGTGTGGTAGTGAAAGATAGTCTTTCTTATGAGGATGTACCAGTTTAGATTCTTGACCGTCAGGTTAGAAGGTTGAGAAACAAAGAAATCGGTTCAGTCAAGGTTTTGTAGAGGAGTTAGTCCGTAGAGGGAGCTACTTGACAAGCAGAAGCAGCCATGAAAGCCAAGTATCCTCACCTTTTTCCTTTCGATTCCACTCCAGCTTGAGGTAATAGTTCCTCTTCAGTTTTCCAGTCATTCATGCGTAAATTCAGTCCGAGAATCATGTTCCCTCAGTTTTTACTTGCATTTTAAGCGTATTTGCATGTTCTCGGAACTCAATTCAATCAGAAACTCAGTTCTCAGTGATTAGTAGCAGGTTTTGAGCTCTCTCCCTCTATTTCAGCTAGTTTAGTCTTCATTCGAGGACAAATGTTCCCAAGGGGGAGATAATGTAACATCCCTAGCCAAAACATACCTAAAATAAGTTTTTCAGAAAAATCTGCAGGTGCAGCCGATGTGACCATCGAAGGACGGTAGCCTGACCCACGGTCCGTCCTGCACAACCGTCGATGGGATCAGAGACTCCCAAAAACTCATCCGGGAAAAAATTGGCTAAGTCTTGATCGACGGATGGACCTACGGTCTGTATGTCAAACGACGGTCCGTAGTCCGTGAGCGTCGATCGAGACCCCCTTAAGCCACTCTCTAACAAGGACCACGGGTGACCATCATGGTCCGTAAGTGGACCCACGGTCCGTAGGTCTGACCGTAGGTGGGAACTAGCAGCCAGTTAGGGGGGAAATGCAGTAGGATCAACTTCAAATGATCATAACTCTTAGCAAAAAACTAATTAGGTGTCCCATGACATATCAAAAGATAGATAATAGAATTAGCTTTCCAAATCCACTGACCTTGCTAAAATCAAAGCTTCGAGTAAAAAGTTATATGCGTTTTAGTAAAGGATTGTTGAACAGACCCAACCTACGGACCCAAACGACGGACCGTCGATGGAACGACGGACCGTCTGTCCAGGTCGTCATTTGGTCCGACAGCAACTTACCCAGGGGTCTTTTGGTATTTTCCCACTTCGTTTAAACCTTAAGATACATTGTTTTGACCTTAAATCATTAGATTTTAGTCAGTTTAAGCCTAGAAACATAACTAAACTTACCTAAGTCAAAATCATTAATCAAAAGTTAGAAAATTAGAAGCAAGAAAGGAGAAAAAATTCAAGAACCCTAGTTCAAGAACACAACAAGTTTCCAGCAGTTCCAGACACGAAATCTAAGTATTTTTCCGTGAATTTCATCACCAGGTATGTGGGATTTCACTAGTGGGTTCCTTTCACCCATTAGGTCCTTAGTTTTTAGTCAGATTCTTGATTCTCATATCATGATTAAACCTAGGGTTTCTAGAATTACAGCAGAACTTCATAAATTAATTAGTTATATGTTCCAAATAAGATTGTAAAGTTATTATTTGGTTTATCGCATGAATTTCAGAATCCTAGCTATGTATTTCTTTAGTTCTTGAATTACACATGATAGGTCAGATATTTTAGTTACTTCAGATATACAAGCCTCAGTTATTAATGCATCATTATCAGATTAAATGTTGCATTCTCACTTTGCAAGTTTAGTTTTGAGCTATCCAGTATTTTACATAAATTCAGTCCTAATCAGTTAATTACATAATTCATTCGGAGTAGCATAATACCGAGTTGGACTAGGGTTCAGCATACCCAATTAGTCCCAAAACTACTAGCCAAGTAGGTTGTAAGTCCCCTCTGTGGGCAATCAGTTTAGTGATCAAGCAAGCATGCCTTTATACCTTTGGCAGGGTATATTGGGTCCTCTCGATGGGGCGTATACATCGGACTCCACATTTAGCTCATGTGGTTTTATTGTCGGTTATTAGTAGCTCCCAAAGTTCAGTTAGACTCTATTGCATTGACCATTTATCAGTATATTCAATATTCAGTTTCGGCATGTTATAAATTGGTCATTGCATCCAGTTAGCTCAGAATTCAGTATATCATGTACATATTATTATACTTGTTTTTGTGCTTGTTCAGTTATGTTTTATTTCAACTTTATTCTATTCTACATGCTCAGTACCTTTCAAGTATTGACGCATACGTACGCTACATCTTATCGTGATGTAGGTTCAGATTCTCAGCATCTAGATCACGCTTATATCGATTTCCGATCTCCAGTTCAGCAGATTCAGTGGTGAGTCTTCATTCTTCGAGGACAATAGTTATGAGTTTCTTTTCAGTACTTAGTCTTCTAGTTTTAGTTTTTGCTAGATTTAGCTGGGCTTTGTCCCAGTATTTATAGTCCAGTTTAGAGGCTTATTTCAGACATAGTTAGTTTCAGCTTAGCGTTGAGTTAATATTTATTTGTATTAAACTCATAATTTTTCATATATCTCAGATTTAGCATATGGGTGTTCCCCATCTTTTCAGTTTAAATTATGATTTAGCTTCCGCATTCAGTTTATTATCTATAGTATGCTCATGATCATGACAGAAGGGTTAGCTTGGGATCACTTGTGGTCCTAGGTTCCGTGTCCGCGTCTCGGGGGTAGCTCGGGGCGTGACAATCACACTAGCATTTTGAATTTTTAAGCAAAAAATGAGGGTCTCTAGTTTCAAACATTGATAAGTGGGGTCTCTTTGGAAGCTTTGATGTTTTAACACAAATAACGTGGGGTTCAAGTCTTATTTTAAAGTTCTTAACTCAAATGACGTAACTTTTTGCTTGCTTTTGAATATTTTAACACAATTAATTTAGATTTTCTTTCTGTATTTTTTGGATAGGCACTAGAGTAGACATAGCCACTCAAATTTAGATGCAATCTTTCTCAAAATTTGAATTTCCCCTTGTTTAGTTGCTATAAAAAGGAAACTTTACAATTGCAAGTTCTTCAAAAGTAGAACTTGAAAAATTAGTTGAATATCTTGTTGTTTACGTATTTAAAATAGTTTTAGTTTCATGCATTACACGTGTATAGCTAATAATATAATACACATTTTTATAAATAATATCAATATTATTAAATACAGTACTATATAGCAAATATAAAACCATAACAAAGAAAAACAGAAAAAGAGAATTTTGTTAAGATTGATTGAAATTTAAATTCATGTCGAATTATTCAATAGTTGGAGTTGTTGTTATGGTTTGATTCAGTGTACAAAGAGTACACTAAAATCCTAAAACTCTAAGGAGTGTCTAGTTTGAGTTTTGGAAGTGGGGGATATGGTTCCTAATGTTTTTGAAAAACAACTCAAGTACTTATTTTTTGTTAAACCCATATACCTATTTACTTTTTTATATAATAGAAGTGGTTGCATTACTACTAGCCGTGATTATTTTAGCCTAAATAAATATAGACAGATTATATCATGTCATGTTAAAACTAATAGAAGTAATTATTTTTTATCTTCTTGTAAAGTTTTAACATAAATAATGCGGGCTTCTATTTGTTTACTTCAGGAGTTTTAACACAAATAACATGAGGTATTTTCCTGCTTACATAATTCTTAACACCAAAAAAATAGTTTTTACTTGCTTTGTGAATTTTTAAGCAAATAATGTGCGTCTCTTGAGTCTCAAACATTGATAATGTGGGGTCTCTTTGGCTGCTTCTGATGTTTTCACACAAATAACGTGGGGTTTAAGTCTTGTTTAGAAGTTCTTAACTCAAATGATATGAATTTTCTCTTGATTTTATATATTTTAAGATAATTAACTCGGATTCTCTTTATCTATATTTTGCATAGTCACTAGAGTAGGCATAGACACTCAAATTCAGATGCAGATCTTTCTCAAAATTTGAATTTCTCCTTTTTAGTTGCTTTAAAAAGGAAACTTTAGATTTGCAAGTTATTAAAAAGTAGAATTTGCAAAATTAGTTGTATTGAAAATCTTGACGTTTAAGCATTTAAAACAATTATAGTTTTATTGCACATGCATTGCACGTGTATAGCTAATAATATAGTATACATTGTTTTAAATAATATCAATTTTATTAAATAATGTACTATTGAGCAAATATAAAAACTATAACAAAGAAAAACAGAAAAAGAGAAGTTTATTAAGAATGATTGAAATGTACATTCATGTCGATTGATTAGATAATTGGAGTTCTTGTTATGGTGTTATTCCCTGTACAAAGAGTACACAAAAATCCTACAACTGTCAGGAGTGGCTAGTTTGAGTATTGGAAGTAGGGGATAGGGTTTCTAGTGTTTGTGAAAAACAACTCAAGTAATTTTTAAAAAAAACACATATTCCTAATTACTTCTTTATATAATAGATATCGTTGCATTACTATTAGCCGGGATTATTTTAGCCTAGAGAACTATAGCCTCAAATTATATCAGATCATGTTAAAACTAATAAAAGTAATTATTTTTTTGTCTTCTTCTAAAGTTTTAACCTAAATAACGTGGACTTCTGTTTGTTTGTTTTAGGAGTTTTAACACAAACAACATGAGGTATTTGCCTGCTTACATAGTTTTTAACACAAAGAAGATGGTGTTTAATTGTTTTTTTTTTGAATTTTTAAGCAAATAACGTGAGTCTCTTGATTTCACATATTGATAATGTGGGGTCTCTTTGGTTGATTTTGATGTTTTAACACAAATAACAGGGGGTCCAAGTCTTCCTTTGAACTTCTTAACTTAAATGATGTGACTTTTTGCTTGCTTTTGAAGATTTTAACATAATTAATTTGCATTCTCTTTCTCTATTTTTTGCATAGGCACTATAGCCACTCAAATTTCGACGCAGATCTTTCTCAAAATTTGAATTTCCTCTTGTTTAGTTTCTATAAAAAGGAAAGTTTAGATTTGCAAGTTCTTAAAAACTAGAACTTGCAAAATTAGTTGAATATCTTGATGTTTACGTATTTAAAATAGTTTTAGTTTCTTTGCAAGTGCATTACACGTGTATAGCTAATAATATAGTATACATTTTTATAAATAATATCAATATTATTAAATAAAGTACTATTGAGCAAATATAAAAACCATAACAAAGAACAGAAAAAAAGAAATTTGTTAATAATGATTGAAATGTACATTCATGTCGACTAATTAGATATTTGGAGTTCTTGTTATGGTGTTATTCCGTGTAGAGAGGAAACACAAAAATCCTAGAACTTTTAAGAGTGTCTAGTTTGAGTTTTGGGTGTCGGGGACAGGGTTCCTAGTGTTTTGAAAAACAATTCAAGTACTTTTTTTTCTTAAACACATATTCCTATTTATTTCTTTATATAATTTAGGTGGTTGTATTACTACTAGCCGGGATTATTTTAGTCTAAAGAACTATAGACTCAAATTATATCACATCATTTTTAAACTGATAAAAGTATTATTTTTTTCTTCTTTTACAGTTTTAACATAAATAATGTTGGCTTCTGTTGGTTTGCTTCACGAGTTTTAACATATATAAAGTGAGGTGTTTGCCTGCTTACATAGGTTTGAACACAAATAAAATGGTTTTTACTTACTTTTCGAATACTTAAGAAAATAATGTGCGTCTCTTGAGTTTCAAACATTGATAACGTGGAGTCTCTTTGGCTGCTTTTGATGTTTTAACTCAAATAATGTGGGGTCCAAGTCTTCTTTTGAGTTCCTAACTCAAATGATGTGACTTTTTGCTTGCTTTTGAAGATTTTAACACAATTGATTTGGATTCTCTTTATCTATTTTTTTGCATAGGCACTAGAGTAGACATAGCCACTCAAATTCAGATGCAGATCTTTCTCAAAATTTGAATTTTCTTTTTTTTATTTGATTTAAAAAGGAAACTTTAGATTTGCAAATTATTAAAAAGTAGAATTTGCAAAATTAGTTGTACTGAATATCTTGACGTTTAAGCATTTAAAATAATTTTAGTTTCATTGCACGTGCATTGCACGTGTATAGCTAATAATATAATACACATTTTTATAAATAATATCAATTTTATTAAATAAAGTACTATTGAGCAAATATAAAAACCATAACAAAGAATAGAAAAAGAGAAATTTGTAAAGAATGATTGAAATGTACATTCATGTCGATCGATTGAATAATTGGAGTTCTTGTTATGGTGTTATTCCGTGTAGAAAGAGTACACAGAAATCCTAGAACTTTCAAGAGTGGCTAGTTTGAGTTTTTGGAGTCGGGGATAGGGTTATTAGTTTTTTTGAAAAACATCTCAAGTATTTTTTTTTGTTAAACCCATATTCCTATTTATTTCTTTATATAATTTAGGTGGTTGGATTACTTCTAGCCGGGATTATTTTAGCCTATAGAATTATAGACTCAAATTATATCATGTCATGTTAAAACTATAAAGTAATTATTTTTTTTGTCTTCTTTTAAAGTTTTAACATAAATAACGTTGGCTTCAATTTGTTTTTCTTCAGGAGTTTTACCACTAATAACGTGAGGTATTTATCTGCTTACATAGTTTTTAACATAAATAAAATGGTTTTAACTTGCTTTTTGAGTTTTGAAACAAATAACGTGGGTCTTTTGAGTTTTAAACATTGATAACATGGGGTTTCATTGGCTTCTTTTGATGTTTTAACACAAATAAGTGGGGTCCAAGTCTTCTTTTGAAGTTCTTAACTCAAATGATGTAACTTTTTACTTGCTTTTAAAGATTTTAACACAATTAATTTGGATTCTCTTTGTCTATTTTTTGCATAGGCACTAGAATAGACATAACCACTCAAATTTAGATGCAGATGGATGTGATGCCAAAAATATATTTTTTAATCATTATTTATCTCACATTTATTATTGATATTTGTCCCTTTTGAGCATGAATTTTATATAATGGTCTAAATAGTATATTTTATTTGTTGAATTAAAGTGGTGGGAAAATGAAGAAGTTTGAAGCTAAAACAAATTAAAGATGAAAAATTAAAAAAAAGAAATCAAGCAGACAACTTAATGGATTAAAAGTTATAAAACAATACATATAGTAAATTTGCAATTACAATTGCAACTTGCTGCCACGTGTACAAGTTTGAAGATAGGCATAATTGGAACGCACTACCTCAGGCAGAAAATAATTTTTGGTTTTGGTTTTTCAATTTGCTTTGGACTCATTTATTTTATTTGGGTTTTTTTATGTCTATAAATAGTCCACAGAAATAATTATTGGTGGACAACAATCTGGAGGCAGAGGTGAAGATCAAAGTATAAAGTAGTCAATACTTTTTAGGGTTCTTTTCTTCTTATTTTCTTAGAGATTAGTAGCTAAAACCCTTGTTCTGGGACTGTAGCTACGAATTGAATGTTCATTATTAAAGACTTTTTGAATTAATTCTTGGTTGTCATTATAAGTTACTTCTATATTCTTGTTTCAGTATTTCGTGTTTGATGACTATGAGATAAATATATTGTCTAATCTTAAAATCGAGAGACGAGGGATTAGATAGACCAGAGGGTATAGAGAGCTTGATCGAACCATTAGATTGAGGTGATTTGTGTTGAGGAGTGACGTCCGGACGAACAACTCGCTTGGTTACGAATAAGATCAAATTTAAATGCTCACCAATTAGTTTACTTATCCCCTCTCAACGATGTAGTTAGATATCTAATTGGAGTAGGCGATGAGTGATGTGTACCCCGACTCATACAATTAACCCTATAAACCAGTAACTTGACAACTAAAAATAGTTCTAAGCCAATAATATGATATATGAGATTCAATACATGCAACAACCCTAGAATTTTTCAACCATTGTAATTAAATTTATTATTTTATTCCTGCATTCATTTCTTTTGGCACTCTAAAGTAAATAATTAGACTAGTATACTTTATTAAAAATAATTGATCAAAAATTCTTTTGGGATCGACAATTTGGTTCTTTTAAGAGCCACTATATTACTTGCACGACCACGTACACTTGCGTGTGCAATTGGGAGCGAAGCAGATCTTTATCAAAATTTGAATTTCCTCTTGTTTAGTTTCTATTAAAAGGAAACTTTGGATTTGCAAGTTCTTAAAAAGTAGAACTTGCAAAATTAGTTGAATATCTTGATGTTTAAGTATTTAAAATAGTTTTTGTTTCTTTGCACGTGCATTCCCCGTGTATAGCTAATGATATAGTACACATTTTTATAAATAATATCAATATTACTAAATAAAGTACTATTGAGCAAATATAAAAACCATACTAAAGAAAAATTGAAAAAAAGAATTTTGTTAAGAATGATTGAAATGTACATTCATGTCGATTGATTAGATAATTGGAGTTCTTGTTATGATTTGATTCTGTGAACAAAGAGTACACCAAAATCCTAGAACTCTCAGGAGTGGCTAGTTTGAGTTTTGGAAGTAGGGAATAGGGTTTCTAGTGTTTTTGAAAAATAACTCAATTTTTTTTTTCTTAAACACATATTCCTATTTGCTTCTTTATATAATAGAGATGGTTGCATTACTACTAGCAAGGATTATTTTAGCCTAAAGAATTATAGACTCAATTTATATCACGTCATGTTAAAACTGATAAAAGTAATTATTTTTTTGTCTTCTTTTAAAAGTTTAAAATAAATAACGTGGGCTTCTTTTTGTTTGCTTCAGGAGTTTTAACACAAATAACGTGAGGTAATTGCCTGCTTACATAGTTTTTAACACAAATAATGATTTTAATTGTTTTTTGAATTTTTAAACAAATAATGTGGTTCTCTTGAGTTTCACACATTGATAATGTGGGGTCTCTTTGGCTTTTTTGATGTTTTAACACAAATAACGTGGGTCCCAAGTCTTCTTTTGAAGTTCGTGAGTCAAATGATGTGAATTTTTGCTTGATTTTGATGATTTTAGCACAATTAATTTGGATTTTCTATGTCTATTTTTTTGCATAAGCACTAGACTAGACATAATCACTCAAATTTAGATGCAGATCTTTCTCAAAATTTGAATTTTCTCTTGTTTAGTTGCTATAAAAAGGAAACTTTAGATTTGCAAGTTCTGAAAAAGTAGAACTTGAAAAATTAGTTGAATATCTTGATGTTTATGTACTTAATATATTTTTAGTTTCTTTGCACGTGCATTACACGTGTATAGATAATAATATAATACACATTTTTATAAATTATATCAATAATATTATATAAATTACTATTGAGCAAATATAAAAACTATAATAAAGAAAAACAGAAAAAGAGAAATTTGTTAAGAATGATTGAAATGTACATTTATGTCGATGATTCGATAATTGGAGTTCTTGTTATCGTTTGATTCTGTGTACAAAGAGTACACTAAAATCCTAGAATTGTCATGAGTGGCTAGTTTGAGTTTTAGAAGTAAGGGATAGGGTTTCTAGTGTTTTTTTGAAAAACAACTCAAGTACTTTTTTTTTTTATTAAACACATATTCCTATTTACATCTTTATATAATAGAGGTAGTTGCATTTCTACTAGCCAATATTATTTTAGCCTAAAGAATTATAGACTCAAATTATATAACGTCTTGTTAAAACTGATAAAAGTAATTATTTTTTGTGTTCTTTTAAAGTTTTAACATAAATGACGTGGGCTTCTATTTGTTTTTTCTTCCGGAGTTGTAACACTAATAACGTGAGGCATTTGCCTGCTTACATAGTTTTTAACACAAATAAAATAGTTTTTACTTGCTTTTTGAATTTTTAAGCAAATAGCGTGGGTCTCTTGAGTTTTTGAGTTTGAAATATTGATAACGTCGGTTCGCTTTTGGTGCTTTTGATGTTTTAACACAAATGACGTGGGGTCCAAGTCTTCTTTTGAAGTTCTTAACTCAAATGATGTGACTTTTTGCTTACTTTTGAAGATTTTAACACAATTAATTTGGATTCTCTTTATCTATTCTTTGCATAGGCACTATAGTAGACATAGTCACTCAAATTTAGATGCAAATCTTTCTCAAAAATTGAGTTTCCTCTTGTTTATTTGCTATTATAAGGAACTTTAGATTTGAAAGTTCTTTAAAAGTTGAAATTGCAAAATTAGTTGAATATCTTGATATTTCGTATTTAAAATAGTTTCAGTTTCTTTGCACGTGCATTACACATGTATAACTAATAATATAACACACTTTTTTTTATATATAATATCAATTTTATTAAATAAAGTACAATTGAGCAAATGTAAAAACCATAACAAAGAAAAACAGAAAAAGGAAAATTTGTTACATTCATGTTGATTCCGTGTACAAAGAGTACATGAAAATCCTAGAACAGTCTGGAGTGACTAGTTTGAGTTTTGGAAGTAGGGGATATGGTTTCTAGTGATTTTGAAAAACAACTCAAGTACTTATTTTTGTTACACACATATTCTTATTTACTTCTTTATACAATAGAGGTGGTTATATTACTACTAGTCGGGATTATTTTAGCCTAAATAGTTATAGACTCAAATTATATAGCGTCTTGTTAAAACTGATGAAAGTAATTTTTTTTTGTCTTCTTTTAAAGTTTTAACATAAGTAACGTGGGCTTCTGTTTGTGTGCTTCAAGAGTTTTAACACAAATTACGTGAGGTATTTGCCTGCTTACATAGTTTTTAACACAAATAAAATTGTATTTACTTGCTTTTTGAATTTGTAAGCAAATAATGTGGGTCTTTTGAGTTTTGAACATTAATATCGTGGGGTCTCTTTGGCTTCTTTTGATGTTATAACACAAATAATGTGGGGTCCAAGTCTTCTTTTGAAGTTCTGAACTCAAATGATGTGACATTTTTCTTGCTTTTGAAGATATTAAAACAATTAATTTGAATTCTCTCTATATATTTTTTGCATAGGCACTAGAGTAGACATAACCACTCAAATTCAGTTGCAAATCTTTCTCAAAATTTGAATTTTCTCTTTTTAGTTGCTTTCAAAAGGAAACTTTAGATTTGCAAGTTATTTAAAAGTAGAACTTGCTAAATTAGTTGAATATCTTGATGTTTACGTATTTAAAATAGGTTTAGTTTCTTTGCACGTGTATAGCTAATAATAAAATACACATTTTTATAAATAATATCAATTTTATTAACTAAAGTACTATTGAGCAAATATAAAAATCATGACAAAGAAAAACAGTAAAAGACAAATTTGTTAAGAATGATTGAAATGTACATTCATGTTTATTGATTAGATAATTGGAGTGCTTGTTATGGTTTAATTCCCTGTACAAAGAGTACACTAAAATTCTAGAACAGTCAGGAGTGGATAGTTTGAGTTTTGGAAATAGGGGATAGGGTTTCTAGTGTTTTTGAAAAACAACTAAAGTATTTTTTTTTAATTAAACACATATTCCTATTTACTTCGTTATATAATAAAGGTGGTGCATTACTACTAGGCGCGATTATTTTAGCCTAGTGAATTATATACTCAAATTATATCACGTCATGTTAAAACTGATAAAAGTAATTATTTTTTTGTCTTCTTTTAAACTTTTAACATAAATAACTTAGGCTTTTGTTTGTTTGCTTCAAGAGTTTTAACACAAATAACGTGAGGTATTTGCCTACTTGCATAGTTTTTAATACAAATAAAATGGTTTTTACTTGTTTTTTGAATGTTTAAGCAAATAATGTGGGTCTGTTGAGTTTCAAACATTGATAACGTGGGGTCTCTATTGCTGCTTTTGATGTTTTAACACAAATAACATGGGTTCAAGTCTTCCTTTGAACTTCTTAACTTAAATGATATGTCTTTTTGCTTGATTTTGAAGATTTTAACACATTTAATTTGCATTCTCTTTATCTATTTTTTGCATAGGCACTAGAGTAGATATATCCACTCAAATTCATATGCAGATCTTTCTCAAAATTTGAATTTACTCTTGTTTAGTTGCTTTAAAAAGGAAACTTTAGATTTGCAAGTTTGTAAAAAGTAGAACTTGCAAAATTAGTTATATCGAATATCTTTACGTTTAAACATTTAAAATAGTTTTAGTTTCTTTGCACGTGCATTACACGTGTATAGCTAATAATGTAACACACATTTTTATAAATAATATTAATATTATTAAATAAAGTACTATTGAGCAATTATAAAAACCATAACAAAGAAAAACAGATAAAAAGAAATTTGTTACGAATGATTATAATGTTCATTCATGTCGATTGATTAGATAATTGGAGTTCTTTTTATGGTTTGATTTTGTGGACATTGAGTACACAAAAATCCTAAAACTATCAAGAGTGGCTAGTTTGAGTTTTGAGAGTAGGGGATTGAGTTCCTAGTATTTACGAAAAACAAATCAAGTACTTTTTTTTTGTTAAACTGATATTCATATAGAGGTGGTTGCATTACTATTAGCCGAATTATTTTAGCCTAAAGAATTATAGACTCAAATTATAGTTCAACATGTTAAAACGGATAAAGGAATTATTTTTTGTCTTCTTTTAAAGTTTTAAATAAATAATGTGGGCTTTTGTTTGTTTGCTTCAGGAGTTTTAGAACACATAATGTGAGGTATTTGCCGGCTTACATAGCTTTAACACAAATACAATGGTTTTTACATGCTTTTTAATTTTTTTTTTAAAAAATAACGTGAGTTTCTTAAGTTTCAAACATTGATAAAGTGGGGTATCTTTGGCGGCTTTTGTTTTTAACCAAAAATAATGTGGGGCCCAAGTCTTTTTGGAAGTTCTTAACTCAAATAAGTGACTCTTTTCTTGTTTTTGAAGATTTTAACACAATTAATTTGGATTCTCTTTGTCTATTTTTTGCATAGGCACTAGAGTAGACATAGCCACTCAAATTCAGATGCAGATCTTTCTCAAAATTTGAATTTCCTCTTGTTTAGGTTATATAAAAGGGAAACTTGAGATTTGCAAGTTCTTAAAAAGTAGATCTTGCAAAATAAGTTGTGTTGAATATCCTGTCGCTTAAGCATTTAAAATAGTTTATTTTCTTTGCACGTGTATAGCTAATAATATGATACAAATTTATATAAATAATATAAATATTATTAAAAAAAATAGTATTGAGCAAATATAAAAATTATAACAAAGAAAAACAAAAAAAAGAGAAATTTATTAAGAATGATTTAAAAGTATATTTTTGCCGATTGGTTAGATAATTTGAGTTCTTTTATGGTTTGATTCTGTGTACGAAGATTGAACAAAAATCCTAGAACTATCAAGAGTGGCTAGTTTTAGTTTTGGGAGTAGGGGATAGGGTTCCTAATGTTTTCGAAAAACAACTTAAGTACTTTTTTTTTGTTAAACACATATTCCTATTTGCTTCTTTATATAATAGAGGTGGTTGCAATACTACTAGCACAAGATTATTTTAGCCTAATTAGTTATAGACTCAAATTATATTAGGACAAGTTAAAACTGATAAAAGTAAATATTTTTTCCTTCTTTTAAAGTGCTTAAATAAATAACTTGAGCTTCTGTTTGTTTGCTTCAGGAGTTTTAACAGAAATAATGTGAGGTATTTGTCGACTTACATAGTTTTTAACACAAATAAAATGGTTTTTACTTGCTTTTTGAGTTTTTAAAACAAACAACGTGGGTCTCTCGAGTTTCAAACATTGATAATGTGGGGTCTCTTTGGCTTCTTTTGATGTTTTAACATACATAACGTGTTGTCCAAGTCATCTTATGAAGTTCTTAACTCAAATTATGTGACTTCTTGTATGCTTTTGAATATTTAAACACAATTAATTTTGATTCTCTTTGTCTAGTTTTTGCATAGGCACTAGAGTAGACATAGCCACTCAAATTCAGATGCAGATTTTTCTCAAAATTTGAATTTCCTCTTGGTTAGTTGCTATAAAAAGGAAACTTTAGATTGCATGTTCTTAAAAAGTAGAACTTGCAAAATTAGGTTTATTGAATATCTTGACGTTTAAGTATTTAAAATAGTTTTAGTTTCTTTGCGCGTGCATTGCACTTGAATAGCTAATAATATAATACACATTTTTATAAAAAATATCAATATCAGGTAATTTACCCGTGCTTCTTGCGGGCGTAAATAATCTTTCTTAAGCTTTTTAACAACCTTTTTAATAATCGGCTGTTATAAGAAAAAAAAAGAGTAAATTTTAATAGGTTTTAAGAACATTTCAACAGAAATTACATGATTTGACATTATCACATATCTTAAAAATTTTAAATATATCATGAATGATCAAAAATATCTTGATATCTAATCATTTTTATCTTTTACATAATCTATCATAATATATGTTTGATAATTTTATTGTTGTGTTAAAACTGAATGATGTTTTTATGTAGTGATTAAACATATTTTTTTCTATTTTTCTGTATATAAAATATAGAACTGATAATTTTATGGTTAGAATAACTCCCTGTTAAAAAGAAATTATATAAATGTTTTCGATTATCAATATAGTTATATATAAGTGAAAACGTTAGAGATGTACACCACAACAACATAAACAATTTTTTTAGAGACAATCTACTTGTGTGAGGTCAAACGTTCACCACTTTTTGTTATTGTTACTTTGTTACTCTATCAAAATTTATAGAATGAGAAAAGTAAATTTGAAACAATAGAGAAATAATATTGTTGACCCTTTTCGAAATTTATTCTTCATCAAACTGCTACTCTGAAGGACCTTCAGGATGCTTCATCAATATAACTTTACGACTTTTTCAGAATATGTATTTATAGTTGTTTCAATATGAAAGTACAAGTAGATCAAAATATTGGATTCTAGATACATGTTAAAGAAATAGTCTCGAACATTATAAAATTAAGAATGAGTCTAACCTAGATAACTCAAATGCTCAACAATTATTTGGGAAATAAATGACAACAAATCTATGTTAATGGGCATATCTTTTATAGCTTAAGATATTAATTTTATTTAGAGCATGTTTTGCTTCATATTCTTCAAATTAAGCATGCTAATATAGTCATAACTCTCACAAAAAGTATTTAGTAGAGCTAAATGAGAAGGAAAAAAAGAAAAACATTAAAAGGACGAAAGTTTTGTCAGAGTGAGATCATATACATACCAAGCGAATAATAATCAATACATTTTATGGAGACAACAAAACAACGAGAAAAAACATACATTAACGGGAGTAAACTATGAGATATTCCATGACGATAACAAATCATTCTATACGTCAGAAAATTGACTAACACTTCAATCAACTTTCAATCCTTAAAGTACTCATAATATCTAGTGATAAAATTTAGTAGATATAAATAACATCATAAAAACAAAAAAATATGGGCATGCAAAGTTATTAACTCTCACAAGATTTTTTAAAGAACACAAAATCTCTTCCTTGTATGTTAATAAATGACGTTGTCGATGAAAAAATTATAGATTTGTAAGTGCTTTTTTTTGTTGTACCTTCAACAATTCCAGTAAAGAAAACTTGGTTGAATACTCAATTAACATTTGTTATTTAATATGTACTATCAAATACTTATAACTATAATATTGCAGAAACATAAACCACAAAATATAAAGCATGTACGAAAAATAACAATTAATAATATAAGTATAAATTAATGACTATAGTAACATACCAGAGTATCTGTAACAATAGAATGAAACATAATGGAAAAAATTTAGCCCACTGAATGCACAGTGTCCCCTTAAGGAAATTATTCCCACAGTACCCAAAATTTGAAGGATAGATTATCTCAGGAAAGAACAATTCTATTCACCAGTGTATTGATACAAAAAATGGAGTCAGTGAGTCATTCAACATGAGCAAATTACACAATTATTTAATTGTCCAGAAGAAGAAGGAGTAGTTCAAAATTTTTGTTGTATTAAAATGAGAGGAAATTCCTCAATCTATAGACAACAAAAGATAGTGTGAACAAATGCTTATTTTGTCTTATTGAAAAGGTCACAACCTTTCATAAAAGTCACAACTTTTCATAAAAGTCGCAACTTTTCATAAAAGAAACAAATATTCATAAAATACGCAACTCTTCATAAAAGTCGCAACTCCTCATAAAAGTCTCAATTTTTCATGAAAGAGGAATGCTAGTTTTAGAAATAAAATAAATTAAAAGGGAATCCTGATTTGTGGTCGTGCCACGTAGTCGGGGCCTAGAATTCTCTTTTATATAAATATATGACTATTAAGTAAAGTACTATTGATCAAATATATTTATATCCATAAAGAAATAAAATATAGATTTTAGTTAATGCTCAATGTGAATTGTCGAATGATTACTTGATTATTGAGGACAAAATGATTGAACTTCATCTGAACCTACGAGGATGAATATGTTAAACTAACATCCTTAATAAATAAACTTCTTATTCCAGTTTGATTCAGTTTATAGAGAGAACCCAAAAAAATTATGGACTCTTAAACGTGGATAGGTTAGGATTTTGGGGAGTGTTTTGAAACTATAACACAAAGTATTTCTTATATTAAACAATTACTCCTATTTACTTATTTATATAATATAGTAAATCGTGACAAACAGATGTGGATACATTACTACTATCGCAAAATTATTTTGGCTCGAAGAATTTAAAAATAACATTACATGACAGCTTTTGGAGCCAAGGAAAAGTAATTCTTTCTTTGTCTTCTTTTGAAATTTTTAACTGAAATATATGGGATTGCTTTATCTGCTTTTTGAGATTTTAACATAAATAACGTAGATATTCTATTTGATTTCAAAGTTTTTAACATAAATAATGTGTCTTTTAACTTACTTTCGGAATTTAAACACAAATTAGATTTTCTATGCATGTTTCTAAAGTTTTGAACACTAATAATTTGGGGTTTCTTTTTGTGCTTTCGAATTTTTAAATAAAAATAATGTGGGGTCTTTGTTTGCATATGAAGTTTTGGCACAAATAACATGACTTTATGCGTGCTTGCTTTCATAGTTTTCTAACACAAATAATATGGATTTTCTTTATCTGCTTTTGGAGTCTCTAATATTGATAATGTGGGGTCTATTTTTCTACTTCTGGAGTTTTTAACAAAAAATGCGGGATCAATATTCAACTCGAGAAAATAATTGATCTTTGTTTAGCTTTCGATTTGAAGTTTTAATTTTCTTCTGTTTAGTTGCTTTAAAATGAAAACATTAAAATTTGTAAGTTTTCTAAAAATTGAATCTACAAAATTAATTGTATTGAATACAATGATATTTAAGCATTTAATATAATACTAATTTTTCGCATGTGCATTTAACGGGTATGACTAATAATGCAATACACAATATTATAAAATAAAATACTTTTGAGTAACTAATTTTAGATATATGAAGAAATCAAGTATAAGTTTTAGTGAATGATCATTGTTGTATTTTCGCATTATTACTTGTTCATTAAGGTCAACAGATTGAATTTTATCCTAACCTACAAGGATGAATGTGTTACACTTACACCATTTGTAGAATGAAATTCTTTTTCAAATTTGATTCAGTTTACTGAAAGTACACAAAAAAATTTGAACTGTCAAAAGTGGATAGGTTGGGGTTTTGGGAATGGGTGGGGGGAGGGGTTCTAGTATTTTCAAAAAAAAAAAAAAAAAACTTTTTAAACTAAAAAATACTCCTACTTACTTCTTCATATAATATTACGCATCGTTACAAACAGAAATGACCACATCAATACTAGCACGAGATTGTTCTTGTCACGCCCCGAGCCTGCACCATGTACACGGCTGGCACTCGAGAGACATTGTTGGCCTCAAGCCAACCCTTGACCTAGCTTAGTTACTCAGTAGAAGACTTAACTTAACATAATAATCTCAAAACGTAACGTTAAACAGATACAAAACTTATCCGAAATGGCAACTAAAGTCTTTAAACAAAATCGGAATGATAATGTAAAGACAACTGAACTACTAACTGTCTATGAAGCCTCTAAAATAAAGTATGATGTCGAGACAAGACCCCCGGTCATCCTAACAATGAAAATACAGAAAGAAAAGAAAAAGGGGTTCTTCGGAATGCAAGGAGGATCACCAATCTAACTCTGAGTGCTTAACTAGATCAACGGAGAACTGGGTGCTGATCCTGGAATGCTAAACTGTCACGACTCAGACCGTCGTGATTGACAATCACACTACAACTCGGTGGGAGAACCACCACTAGCAACCAATTAAAGCGAGAAATCTAAAAACTAAGGTATGTAGGTTACGAAAGTAAATTAAATACTAAAGACAAGGTTCCATTACTAAATAAAGATCTAATAATTAACTAACAATGTGGAAGATAAACATAGAATCTGAAAGTCAATGTACCACAACTAGAAACTATAACAAGTCTAACAAGAATTTCCTAGTGAACTATCTTACTAACTAAAGCAAGATCTAGGTCTGAAAATGGTGGATGTAGACTAAAGAGAATTCCATGGAAGCCCGAACAATGTGGCTCACCCTTGAACTCAAAGAGATCACCGATCTCCTAAGCGGGGTCTGTCAACAATCGCGTGAAGATGCCTTGTACTCAATAAAAATAAGAGAAAGTGTCGAATTAATACACAACCACCGGGTACTGGTAGGATCACGCGGCTACCCCACTAGTGTAACATAAACAAGAAAATACAACATTATAATACATGCATAAATATCAACATATTCAACACTATCATAAGAATAATATCACAATTCACATGCTTCATCACATAGTTGGTCCTATCATGGAACCCAATCAAACTGTCAGCATTCCCGAACGTGGAAATCCGATCCAATTTTTATGTTGATACATTGAAATTGATCCAGTTAGCATGCCGGAATGTGGCAATCCTATCCAAGTTAGAGTGCCGGAACTTGGTAATCGATCCCAACAACACTCAAAATCACACATTCAAGTCATGATTTCATGGTATCGATATTCATATGTACCTTTTCAACATCTATGATCAATATTACAACATGCATACATATAAAAGTATCACAACGAAGCAAAGAAAGTGTATATAACACAATCATAGAATCAGAACCATCACCTACACCGAAACAAGCTTGAAACCCTAGACCACTTGATCCCTCCCTTTCCGAATTTTTTCCTCTTGTTCTTGGTCTACAAACAACAATTTATATACACAAATCAATAAAGAACACTAAATTCCCAGAATTCTAACAAACTATGAACCCTAGTTCAAACCCATGACCCCAACTAGTCAATTTAGGGTTAATTCCATCATAGGATTCGTCAATAATCCTTTCCCATCAATATTGACCCATTCTAAAATATTATACGAATATAAAAATGAATTTGGGGAGCGAAAAGCTTACATCGAGCTTCAAGAATGGTTGAAAATGAGCTGGAAAAGCCCAGGGGTCGTCTCTTAACTCAAAAAGTCGAAAAATACAAAATAAGGTCGTTTAAGGGTTTTATTTACAAATTTTAAACCCGTCATCCCGGTACATTACCAGCCATATCGCTGTAGCGGCGTTGCTGCAGTGGCACAAATCTTGTTGCACTGGTATAGAGAGAACCAGTGAACTCGTCTTTACAAATCCCAAATATCCTTTAATTTTTTCTCCGCCTCGCCCGCTACAGTGGTCTAGGTCTAAAAATGGTGGACGTAAACTAAAGAGAATTTCATGGAAGCCCGAACAATGTGGCTCACCCTTGAACTCAAAGCGATCACCGATCTCCTAAGCGGGGTCTGTCAACAGTCGCGTGAACATGCCTTGTACTCAATAAAAATAAGAGAAAGTGTAGAATTAATACACAACCACCGGGTACTGGTAGGATCACGCGGCTACCCCACTAGTGTAACATAAACAAGAAAATACAACATTATAATACATGCATAAATATCAACATATTCAACACTATCATAAGAATAATATCACAATTCACATGCTTCATCACATAGTTGGTCCTATCATGGAACCCAAAGTCAAACTGTCAGCATGCCCGAACGTGGAAATCCAATCCAATTTTTATGTTGATACATTGAAATCGATCCAGTTAGCATGCCGGAATGTGGCAATCCTATCCAAGTTAGAGTGCCAGAACTTGGTAATCGATCCCAACAACACTCAAAATCACACATTCAAGTCATGATTTCTTGGTATCGATATTCATATGTACCTTTTCAACATCTATTATCAATATTACAACATGCATACATATAAAAGTATCACAACGAAGCAAAGAAAGTGTATATCACACAATCATAGAATCAGAACCATCACCTACACCGAAACAAGCTTGAAACCCTAGACCACTTGATCCTTCCCTTTCCGAATTTTTTCCTCTTGTTCTTGGTCTACAAACAACAATTTATATACACAAATCAATAAAGAACACTAAATTCCCAAAATTCTAACAAACTATGAACCCTAGTTCAAACCCATGACCCCAACTAGTCAATATAGGGTTAATTCCATCATAGGATTCGTCAAGAATCCTTTCCCATCAATATTGACCCATTCTAAAATATTATACGAATAGAAAAATGAATCTGGGGAGTGAAAAGCTTACCTTGAGCTTCAAGAATGGTTGAAAATGAGCTGGAAAAGCCCAGGGGTCGTCTCTTAACTTAAAAAGTCGAAAAATACAAAATAAGGTCGTCTAAGCGTTTTATTTACAAATTTTAAACCCGTCATCCCGGTACATTACCAGCCATATCGCTGTAGCAGCGTTTCTGCAGTGGCACAAATCTTGTTGCACTGGTATAGAGAGAACCAGTGAACTCGTCTTTACAAATCCCAAATATCCTTTAATTTTTGCTCCGCCTCGCCCGCTACAGCGGTCTAGGTCTGAAAATAGTGGACGTAGACTAAAGAGAATTCCATGGAAGCCCGAACAATGTGGCTCACCCTTGAACTCAAAGAGATCACCGATCTCCTAAGCGTGGTCTGTCAATAGTTGCGTGAAGATGCCTTGTACTCAATAAAAATAAGAGAAAGTGTAGAATTAATACACAACCATCGGGTACTGGTAGGATCACGCGGCTACCCCACTAGTGTAACATAAATAAGAAAATACAACATTATAATACATGCATAAATATCAACATATTCAACACTATCATAAGAACAATATCACAATTCACATGCTTCATCACATAGTTGGTCCTATCATGGAACCCAAAGTCAAACTATCAGCATGCCCGAACATGGAAATCCGATCCAATTTTTATGTTGATACATTGAAATCGATCCAGTTAGCATGCCGGAATGTGGCAATCCTATCCAAGTTAGAGTGCCGGAACTTGGTAATCGATCCCAACAACACTCAAAATCACACATTCAAGTCATAATTTCATGGTATCGATATTCATATGTACCTTTTCAACATCTATGATCAATATTACAACATGCATACATATAAAAGTATCACAACGAAGCAAATATATATATGACCTCTCGGAGATCTCATACAAGCCCTTTCACATCATTCATAGCATATATATATATGAAAAGTAGTGCGGAATTAAAACTTTTCACAAAACATTCTAATAGTCTTTCAAAATACCTTTCATATAAAATCAAAGGAACTAAGTCTCATATCATCAAATTTTAGAATCACGAATACACTTGGGACACGACCCATACAATCTAAATATAATACTATATGTCTATTGTAATGCTTAATAAAAGAAACTCTAAAGACATCTATGCCCTCGAGTCAAGTGAGGACATCTATGTTACTTCAACTTTCTTGAATGATCCTATAATCGAAGACTTAGCCTCCAATAGCACCTTCACCTATAAATCACTTTATAGATAGATAAAATATGGAATTAGTACAAACACATGTACTAAGTATGGTTTAATGCATAAAAATCATGATAACGGACATTTAATGGAAATATGATATTTTTTATTAAAACATCATAGTATAATCATAAGAACAACATTTAACACCTTAGAAACACATAGGATAACATATAGACAACTATCACATTTTAAGAACATTACAGTGAACTACCTTAATGTTAGTGAACTATTTTCCAACATTACAGTGAATTGCTTAAACCTAACATTGAACCCAATTAGCATGTAATTCCCTCACTAAAAGTTATCCTAAGACTCACTTAAGTAAGATAAAGAGAGACCGCCCGTACACCCTCTCTAAGCACACCTAAATGATCCTTGGGACTACTTATAATGAGATACATACACTTACAACACACCAAAACACATAACACATAACACATAATATGACATTTTCCTCACTAAGGTTATCAAAGACTTACTTAAGTAATTCTAGAAGAGAACGCCCATACACCCTCTTCAAGGTTACCTAAATAGTACTTAATACTTCCTAAGATTATATCATGCCTACTTTATAAATCACCATGCCTAACTAGAGTCATTCTTAAGATCTCCCTTGGTAAGATATGAAGAGGTCATCCTTCATGCCCCATTCACACTTTAACTGGGAAATCCTTAGAGTTACTCTAGATTAGGTACTCATTGATTCACATGCTTCCTAACATAAGTCCTTACTTCATTAGTTCATTAAGAAACATTCATCACATAAGGACATTCAAGTAATGGTCTTGGAGAAGACCTAGGGACTTGCTAACTAACATCTTCAAAGCCTAAAGTTGTAATGTCTAGGTAGCATCCCATACCACCACATAAACTTCATAGACTTCTCAAACACTAGTAAGTATCCCATATGATGAGAATATACAATAACCGACATAGACCATGGTAGCTAAGCATGGAATCCGAAGTTGTAACCTACTCCGATAAGGGTGTTCTACTTGCCAATGGTAGAACTTGGACACATCCCATGTAGGCACATGGTTAAGGAATATGATGGGTTTCTTTGTTCTCTAATTTCATATTATATAGAGCAACTTCCCATACCATACTCACTCGGTGCTAGCCTTTGTTCTCATAGAGTAATTCACATAAAGGATCACATGCAGGGGATCCATATCTAGTTCATAACCCAATCACATTCACCCTACCAACGAGGTCCCCTAGGGCTGCATTTCAATGGTGAAGAAGATAGCTTAATGACATTCCTAAAGATGATTTCATGCCATTCCAGCAAACCAACCTTAAGTCCAACATTCACTCAAGAAGTATACCATTACGACTTTCGACTTCAAGGATATCATAACCTTATTTCTCAGAGGGTCCACATAATTTGACCTTCTCACTATGTTCAAGGTCACATATCATTCATACATACAAGACTAAGAGGCTTTAGCATCCTAAGTCAAAACATCACATATTCACATATCATTCATGCATCAAGAAGAGAGACTTAGGTCAACCTAAACAAGACACATCATTACTTCACTTTATCACATATAGCATATCATATCAAGAAGCACATAGGTATAAACTTCATCATATATAGGTCACCCCATACACTACTATAACATCATCAATATAACCATCGTAGGCTCATATAGCCAAATAGGAAGAATCATGCATTAACTCTAAGACTACACACACATAAGGACATAGTCATAGTCTAACATGATCACCTAACAACATCAATAAAAGAACACATATTTTCATCTTATCACAAGTAGATAGATATGATCATACATCACATAATTCAACTACACAAATCATCATAATATATCAAGTATTGCCGACAAGGCCATGATAATCATAATGCATAAAGTAACGCCGACAAGGCCTCATCATTCACAATTATAACACATAAAACCACCACCATAAGTGTACCATACCAATCACAACATAATTCAAGACCTACAATACATAAAATAAAGAGAATTAGGGCATCTTAACACCAATCCATTCTCTCCACTTCAATCCATAGCTAGATCATCCAATACAATACCAATAGGCCCTTACCCATGGTCACGATCATCAATTCAATACATAAATCACAATACTCAATGAATATAAGTTAATTAAATAGAGATTTATCTATCTAAGACAGCCTAATCAATTCAATACAATTCTTACATCATTCAAAAGCCCATTGAAAACTACACTAGAATTCATAAGCATTAAGGCAAGATCATAACATCCAAAATATAGCCAATTTGAAGAGATTATGTTTTGCATGGGTTCATGAAGATTTTAGGTTAGAATCACCTAATTAACATCAATTAAATCAATAATCAATGAATCAAAATGTTTTATGCAATAACCCATGGCTAGGTCATGAAATTGGACATGTTCATCTTTAGAAGACTTTTGAAAATCACTTTGAAGTTGACTTCTTGATGAATAGAGTTTCAAGGATGAAGAAGCCAGACCTAAATGATGTTAATCCACGAAATTGATGAAGAATCACCACTCAAATCTCCAATCCAAGCTCTTCCTTGAGTTTTGGCTTCAATGGAGTTCTAGAGAATTTCTTAGAGAATTTGGGTTTTGATTAGGAAGAATGAATTCATCTAGGTATAAAGGAATTATATAGATGTTTAAAATACCCAAAAATACCCCTAAGTAACCACCCAAACTCTTATTTGGACGTGGGGTGAATTTACCAATTCACCCCTTGACTTAACAGTGAAGCTGCAAAATTGCAGACCTCACAGACGACTGCCCATCGACAGGCCGTTGATCCACAAACAGACCGTCCTGGCTGTCCGTCGATGGGTTCAGAGACTGGAAACTGAGAGATTGAGATCCCTAGGTTATGTCTTGACCAACTACTCCCATCGATGGGGCGTCGAATGGCCAACGAGCCGTGTTTTGCCTCAGTCGATTGGGGCTTGTCTTGACAGCCTTTGGCTCAAATGAAGGGTCCTTCCTCAAGGACCCTTGGTTGGTCCTTGGGGACTTTCACCCAGACGTTTCCAACCCGAATATGATGTATACTAGTTTAGGATCTCCCATATCAATTTCATCGAAAACGAACACATAAAACTCGACGAAACATGCTAAGATACACAAGGTCATTTCAAGGTAAACCTTTCAAATGTCATGACGTTCTTGTACGTTTGACCTCCAAACTTCATAAAACTTGACACAATGACTTTAAACACCCTTATAACTCATTTAAGATCCTCATAAGGTCATAAAACACATAAAATAACATAAACATGCATGAGGCAAATAGGTGACTAGTCGTCGAATGTCTTAGTCGTCCCTTGACGTTTGACTTCCAATTCACGTAAACTCTTAGACACTGCCTTATTACCATATTATAAACCATTTTAGGACCTTATAAATTCATGACAACCATGTAAGGCTCTAGTTTCACCTAAGTCATTTTAGATGTGTCACAGGAAGCTCTCCTCAAATTTTTCAGTCCGTTCAAATGGTACCTCCTTTTTGGTCAGATTGGTCACGTGAATAGAAATTGAAGCAAAATTTTTTAAAAAAACGACCATAGTAACTATCAAGTCCCACAAAACTCCTAACCTCCATCACAGAACTAGGTCGTACCCAATTCTCAACCGCTTCAACCTTTTGGGGATCTACCCTTACCCTTTCTTTTGACACCACGTGCACCAAAAATGCAACCGACTTCAACCAAAATTCACACTTAGAAAATTTTGCATATAACTTTTGCTTTCCAAGGATACCAAAAACAATACAAAGATGCTTATAATACTCCTCTTCACTTTTCAAATACACACAAATGTCATAGATAAAAACTATCAGAAAAGAGTCAAGAAAGGGCTTGAATATTCCATTCATCAAGCTCATGAAGGTTGCTGGCACATTAGTCAACACAAACGACATAACCTAAATTCATAATGCCCATAACGAGTCTTAAATGTCGTCTTGGGTATAAATTCGAGCCTAATCTTCAATTTATGGTACCCGGATCTTAAATCAATCTTAGAGAAAATAACTGCACCTTGTAATTTGTCAAAAAGATAATCTATCCTAGGCAAGGGGTACCTATTTAGAATAGTGACCTTGTTCAATTGTTGGTAATATATGCACATCCTCATGATACCATCCTCTTCTTAACAAAAAAACCGGAGCAGCCCATGGGTAAGCACTAGGATGAACGAAACCCTTATCAAGAAGCTCTTCGATTTGAGCCTTAATCTCTATGAACTCATCTGGAGCAATGCGATATGGAGGGATAGAAATGGGGCGCATACCAGGCTCTAAGTCAATACAAAAATATATGTCTCTATACGGAGGCATGCCAGACAAATCATTTGGGAAAACTTTCCTAAATTCAGACACCACCAGAATAGACCCGATGGATGGAACTTCAATCTCAACATCCCTAACATGAGCCAAATAAGCTTACCAATCTTGATCTTCTAATTTACTAGCCCCGATGGAGGATATTTTTTTAACTTGCTTAGGCTTGTACACCCCTTCCCACTCTAATTTTTATCTTACTGGAATTTCTAGAGTCACAAACTTAGCATTACAATTAAGAACAACATAATGGAGAGACAACCAAGTAATTCCTAAGATAATGTCGAAGTCAACCATATAAAAATCATTAAATAAGCCCAATTCTGAAATACCATAAACAAAATAGGGCAAGCATGATACATATGGATGACTATGACTGACTCGCCAACCAGGGTAGAAACACGTATCGGTTCATCAAGGATATCACATAACATCTCAAAATCAGAGGCAAATCTCACTGACACATAAGAACAGGTGGAACACGAATCAATGATACATCAGCCATTCGGTCGTAGACAAGAACGGTACCTGTGATCCTGCATCAGTTGCCTCTGCCTCATTCTTGCCTGAAAAAGCATAACAGTGAGCTCTATCATCCACACGAGCTACCTCCCTACCTGGTTGCACATTATCTCTACCTCTGTTACCATTTTCTCTACCCCGCATGTTCTATCTGATTTCATACTCGTCCTACTTGTGGATGTTCCTTACTATTATTACCATTTTCTGTGGGTACAATTGCTCGAGAAGGTTTCTTTCCAGACTCAAATAGACGCGGTTGTTGGCAGTTTGATACGCTCAAATTTACTTCTGGAAAAGAAGTATAAGCGGTCGTACCAAGTAAAGAACCCAACTATGAGGTTGGGGTCGATCTCATAAGGAAAATGTTTTAGACTTAACTTTAACCTACTATTACTTCTATTTAGTCAAGTCCTTTCCAAAAACAAATAACAAAAATGGGGTTTTAAGTAACGAATATATTTAGCTATTTCTAAATAGACAAGTTCAAAGATTTGATTTTTATCAAGTAATGAGAGTAACTAGGGCTTAAGTGTTCCCCATAGGTTCATAACTCGGTAATTCTAGCTATAACAATCCTTTCCTAATATCTTGCATGCAAAGTGATAAGTTATGTACCCCTAATTCCTTGGTCCGGCAACTAGGAAATTTCACTCCGCACCTTGGTCCGTCTACGTGTGTATGCTTTACGAAACCTTACCTTTACCTCATATTAAGCATCATAATCGATATTTGGCTTAGTTGTTACATCGCACCAATCGACACTAGCCTATTAGATAGTGTATACTAAATCTACGTTGATAATTCTTTTCTTATTATCTACCTCCTTGGTCCGGCAAGTAGCAACAAGGCGAGTTCTAACGCGTGCACTCGTTAACAAGACTTCTAAATGAAAGAATTATCAATACATGCAAGACACAATTCTAGAATTGTTATTTTATTTAGTTTTTAGCTTGTTATTTACCCATGGTTCCCACAACCCTAGCTATGGATTTAGTTACCCATGCTAATAATCACATAATTCATATTAATTTGATAAGAATTCATGTAAGGGCGAACTGCCTAGCAAAGAGAAAGGGCATTCGAAGCCTGTCAGTCTTACATACAGTATATTACCCGTAAGTTCATCTTCTTTGATAGGATATTAGATTAGTCAGCAATCCAAGTTCCCTATCAATAATAGGCCGGAATGGTGGGGAAGGAGGACCTCCCTACTTCAATGGAAAGGGGAGAATCGCACTCCCGTCATGAGACGTAGAAGCAAAAAAAAGAAAAAAAGAGTGAATAGGGACACTTTAGCCTCTCATTCTAGGACTTCCCTGTGCAATCCTTTCCATTAAGGAAGAGCTCGACCCATTCATTCATTAGTATTAGTAAAGGGGCTAGTACGCTCAAATGCAAAGAGATAGACTTAGACCTGCACAGAAAAAGGGGGAGTTTCTGCAAGTCAAAGAATAATTTGGAGTTTCAATCTCAAAGTACTTACTTTGATGAGATTGAAGAAAACCCAGAAAATTACTTGAATTAATCAATAATATTGCAACAAACGATTCCGGAAAATAGATTAATTTCCAAAATCTCGAGTTCAACAACTAGAACAATAAAAACTGAAAAATACCCAAGAGTCTAACCTCAAAAATGAGGTTTTTACAAGTATTTATAATAATAGATTCCTAACATAAAAGGGAAATCTATTTAAGGAAAATCTGCCCAAAAACCGCGTCTGAGTCGACGACCTGGATGACGGACCGTCGAGGCCACGATGGACCGTCGTGGTCCTCCGTCCTTCCATACTTAGCTTCTTTTCAAGATGGGTACTGGGCTACTTTCTGTTGATGATGACGGATGTGCAGGATGGTCCGTCGTGGAGATGACGGTCCGTCGAGAGCCTCCGTAGCCCCACATTTGGTCAGAATTCCCCAATCTTCATTCAGAATCTCTTCCTTCATACGACGATGGCCAACTATGGACCGTCGAGGGGTCGACGGAACATTGATGGCTCCGTAGGTATTCATTTCTGCAATTTCAGCCCAATTCTTCCGCGTTTTCATCCTGGACAGATTTCCTGCAAACAAAGAGAAAAATACATTAAAACTAATACAAAAAGGCTTTAGACACACACTAAACTTAAGGAAAAAGCATTGAAAGTACCGTGAAACCACGGTACATCAACACCCACAACTAAAATTCGTTGTTTATCCTCAAGCGACGCACGATGACTCACCACAAAGATCTTTGTACAAGAGTATCCTTATTTTAGCTTTTGCAATCATCTGGCTATCAATCCCGATTGTTTTCATTATGTTTATGCATGCTATCACTATTAGGCTCGCTCATGTGGATCAGACCATGACACAGACTCACCACACACCGACACCTATACTCTTTGATCTCTCCCCAAGGTACCAATTTTCCGGTATTGCAACTAATGTCCTCGCTTCAAAAGAACATCCTCATTTTTCACACAACGATTTCAGTTTGAGTATAAGGATTATTTTTCAACACTCACTCTCAGAACAACTTCACACCTCATATATACTTATTGACATAGGCTTGCCCTTATTTTCACTGCTTTAAGTTCACCATAATAGACTCTTAGGATCACGATAGGACTTTCTTAGATTGTAACTTAGGCTCGGGGTTAGGTAGGATACATTTAGATGTATTTTAGTGACTTATTGCCCTCCTTGACATAAAGGCTAAGCGTCCTACCTTTTCATCATTTTATTCCGCCCTATTTCTTGATTTTCTTGTATTCTTTCACCTTGCTATTCTCCCTTCTTTCTCCTTTTGTGTAAGTGACTCTTTTCTTTTCTTACTTGTATTTTCAATTTTTTTTTTACTTTTCTTTCAAATTTTCTTGAGTCACTTTTCTTTTGTTCTTTCTCTCTCTTTATTCTTTCAACCCCACTTTCTGGAGCATTTCTCATAATAGCCACCCTCAACTCATGGCTTTGCCATGAGTCAAGGTACACAATACCCAAGGTTGGGTCAGGGCCACAACAAGGTTGTTTTTCTGCATTAGCCACCCTCAACTTATGCTTTTGGCAAAAGCTGAGGTGCACATGTCCAAGGAGGGACCACGGACAACACATTGTTCCCAGAAAAGATCAGTTGGGGTGAAAAAGAAAGGTCTATTATAAGCTTAAATCATTTGGATCAAGAAAGGATTAATTTCGTTCGGTTTTCTGTTATCTAGGCTAGAGATTGGCTATCTTGAATAAGGGCCTATGATCCTTTCCTAATTGTCTATCACGGTTTACTTTTAGCAGGACTAACCAGGCAAGTTCTAGCTCAGTACCAATGGTGGAATATTAAAAGTTTCCTCACACTCACTTGACATCTCATTACTCTATCAAATTATGAGAAACCTAGTTCGAGTCTTAGAATTAGGGTTATGCAGTGGTGTATCTCTATGTCATACTTAGAGCCGCACATTTATCAGTTACTGTGCCTAGTCATGCAGCATTTTCTTTAAATCAGGATATCATTTTGCTTAGACATCATGCTTCAGATTCCATTCCTATACTATGTACAATAGATACCAACATGCCGGTTACACAATAAAATAACCAGTCGCTTGGGGAAAACAGAACACAGGCAAGAAAACCCCAATAGAGGATCGTGAGTTGGGCTACTCAGACTTCACCCTACCACTCACTTTCCATTTACCCCACCCCCAACAAAAACGACATGCAATTGTCCCAATGCATAAAAGTATATAAAATAGAGTGGTAGGTGAAGCAAACCTCAGGCGCAAAGCGCCGGTGATCAACAAGCTGGCGGGTTCGATTCCCTGGAACCCGTTCCCTCTGTAGTAGGGACACCATCAGTAGTGTCCTCAGTAATGACATCACCATCAGTAGTGCTCCTCTCAGCCTCTGCAACTCTGGAACTAGACGCCCCCGCAGCCACCTCCATAACCCTCAACTGGCGGGCCTCCTCATCAATCAGCGAGGCTCTCCTCGCAGCCTCCAACTCATGACGCTCCTTCTTCCAAGCCCAGGACTCATCCTCATCTCCAGTATGATGCCTCTTGGCACGCTCTCGTGGTGAAGGTGGTGGCACATCAGTAGTGGCGAACAGGGCAGCCATCACCGTGTCCTCAGCAGGCTCTGCAGAAGGGGTCTCAGACTCAGGCACCCGAGCCTCCAGTATAGTGTCCAAGTCGGCTCTCAGACTCTCCACAGCAACCTGGAGAGTCGTCACATCCACTGTAGGGGCTGGCCGAGCGAGAACCCGCAGCTCAAATGCGTCCAAACGCTGGTGGACCTCCATGATCTTCCGCTCAGTGTGCTGGGCCATCTTCCTCTCTATACGCTTTTCTGCCTCAGCAATGGACCTCTGCATCCAAGGCTGGATGTGATGCATAAGTGTGGCCATTTGGGCCTCTAGTTTCTAGAACCTAGCAAGCGGGACCAGTGTAGCAGATGGGATAGAGCGGAAGGAGCTCGGAGCGGTGCTACCACCCGAGATAGACTCGACCGGAGTGGTGTTGGTAGCTCAGATGTAGCCGGATTAGCCCTTTGGTCCTGCTCTACCGTGGCTGCCAGGTTCTCACCTAGCGGTTGCACCTCTATATGGGGCCCTCTGTTGGGAGCCAACTCATTGGCCTCATCCCGGATGAGACCGATATCAACCTGGCCAGGCGAGGTCTTGACCACATCAATGTGCCACACAGGCACTCCTGCAGACCTGCACAATGCAAAAACCATGCACGGGAATGGGTAAGTAGTAATGGACTTAAAGGCCCTCTCGTGCATCACCGCCTGTAATAGCCATGCGAAGTCCACCTCGAACCCCGCAATCATGGAAGCCATCAGCACTGCACGATCCCAGGTGACAATATTATCAGCAGCAGTGGGGGAAAGGCAGTGTCGGACCAATAGCGATAGGAACTTGGCTGTGAAGGTGAGGTTGGCCTTTTTGATACTCCCCTTGGGCTCCCACACCCAACCAACAGCCTCACCATCTACGGAGAGGTACTGTACAATCCACCGCTTGGTGGTCTCTCTCACCTCTCGCTCACACTGGAACCGGCCATCTTTGATCAATTTCCACCGATAGTCAAACTCGGAGGTGAGAGGGGTCAGGGTGGCATCAACATCCGCGCCATAGAGAAATCTGCGGATGGACTGCAAAGAAATGTGAACCCGCTTACCGCGGACTCAGACGTACTCCAACGGTGCATGCTTGGCGGGGGCTGCCCGCCTGTCCAGCTGAGATTGGAGAGTCCCCACATAGGAAACATAGAACTCTCGGACCATCTCTTCGCTATAGCGGCCCAAATCTCAGGTCGTCCACTCCAGCCGATGTCTGGTGAACAACTCATGAATGGTCGGCATGGTAGGAAGGCTCCCCGTGAGAACCCGTCGCTCAAGTGTCAGGGTCCAGGTCATGACCCCCTTGTCATTGGGCATCTTGACATCAATGTAGATCTGGTATTGCCCCTCGACACACCACCGATTAGGCTGATCAGCAACCGGAGCAGGGACGCCAGTCTGGGGTGCTGGCGTAGAGTCAGCATTGTCAGCCTCATCAGACGAGGCAGAAGAAGAAGCCTCCCAGATCCAGAAGCCTCCACAGAGCCGGAAGCTTTCTCAGAACCGGATGCCTCCACGGAGCCAGACGCTCCCTCTGAATGTGCAGCCGACCCAGAAGGTGTGCCGGTCAGTATGCGCTCCTCGTCAGACTGGAAGGCAGTGAATACGCCGGGCGCCACCCTCGTGGGCGTGGCTCTGGTGGGGCGGGCAGCAGGGGTAGCAGTGCGGGTGCCTGGTGGCACGTACTCCGGGTCACGCTCATCATCTGAGCCTATGATAAGCCGGTTCGACAAGGCGCCTGACTTGGAATGCCCTCGTGAGTAGACACGGTCGTGTTTAGGTGCCATTTGTACCTGCAAAGAGAAATAGTTAGTACCATTGGAAGCAGCAAAACACAGAAAAAGAATGATAGTGCAGAAATGCAGAGTGCAGGACAGACCAATCGATGGTCTGTCGTGGGCACGATGGTCCGTCGTGGAGGTCCATCGCTGGACACTTAGAATGAATTTTTCAAAACGTCAAAAACAAAGGTTCTGACAGCATCGACGGTTGTGCAGGACGGACCGTCGAAGGGACGACGATCCTTCATAAGGGTCCATCGCGGGACATCTAGAATACATTTTTAAAGAGTCAGAAACAAGGGTTCTGACAATGTCGACGGTTATGCAGGATGGACTGTTGTAGCGATGATGGTCCGTCATAAGGGTCCGTCGAAGGACACTTAGATTATTTTTATAAAAAATCAGAAACAAAGGTTCTGACACCGTCGACGATTGAGCAGAACGGACCGTCAAAGGGACGACGGTCCGTCATAAGGGTCCGTCACGGGACACTTAGAATAAATTTTAAAATCATCAGAAACAAAGGTTATGACAGTGTCGATGGTTATGCATGACGGACCGTCGTAGGGACGACAGTCCGTCAGAAGGGTCCATCGAATAACACTTAGATTATTTTTATAAAAATCATAAACAAAGGTTTTGACACCGTCGACGGTTGAGAAGGACGGACCGTCGAAGGGACGAAGGTCCGTCGTAAGGGTACGTCGATGGACACTTAGAGTAAGTAAGGGAGTTGAGGTTGACGGACCACAACGACGGTCCGCCGCGGGATCGACGGTCTGTCGACGGGGTCTCGTACTGACCTTGAGGGTCACAGTTTTGCAGCCAATTTGGTTTCTTATCTTACTAATTTGAAGTATTCTTAGAAGCCTAAGTTTACCAAATAGTACCCCCAGCATCCCATCATTCGTAGGGCATCAATTTTCCTAGTTTTAACATTCATTTTTGACAGCCTATCAAACCCTAGGTCAGGAACACTATCATGCAAACACACGCCATTTTTTTAACAAGACACCCCCGTCCCTTTCAATTTCAGTGTTCTAAGGGACTTAGGACTTTTGTGTGTAAGTTTTAGAATGCAAAATGGTCCAAATAAAGTACCCAAACAGTTAAAAATCACAGTAATCAGGAATATTTAACAAAAGTTAATCTAGCAGATCAGAACAACATACCTGACAACCGTAGTAGAGGAGAAAGAGTATGATTCACTGAAAGTTGAACAGCAGAAACAACAACCACAAATACCGACCGGCAAAGTGTCTGAAGGAAAAGGGAGATTTGGGAGAGAAAGGAATTCTTGGGGTTTGGGGGAAGTGTGGAAATGTGAGGAGTGATTGGGAGTTAATGGGTGATGAAATGGGGGAAGAATGAGAGGAAATAGGGAGGGAAACCATTTAAGTGGGGTATGTGAAGAGTTGGTAACTGAAAAGTTTTAAAAACTTTTAATATATAGCCGGACGGGTCGGGTCGGGTTGATGGGTGAGGGATCGACGATTCCCCATCGACGGACCGTAAATCGGTCGACGGTCCGTCGACCCCTCCGTCGACAGTACCCTAACTTAGAAAAATTGAAAGAACATACCTGGGTATGACGGATCCTACCGACGGTCCATCGCAGCTTTGACGGTCCGTCGATTGGTCCGTCGAAGGGTGCATCAGACCAGTTTTCTGCAGATTTTCTGGTGATGTGGTCCCTGCACATTGAACACCCATTAATCTAATATTTTTGTATTTTCTGGACACTTTTTGGACACGGACTCTAAACTACGCTCTAGCCAACACTTCTAAAGAAAAATAAAAGAACATTCAACGAGACATTAAATAATAAAAGCAAAAATAATGTAACTATTCCTAGAAAACCACGAAAAACCTATAGTTGGCTAGAGGATACATATTGGGTTGCCTCCCAATCAACGCTTGATTTAACGTCACGGCACGACGGAGGAATTTTGATTACTCAGACTTCATCAAGATAGTATGCCTCGATCACTTCATTCGCCATTTCAGCATGCCCCAGATAGATTTTGATCCTCTGCCCGTTCACCTTGAACCTCACGCCCTCCGTGTTCTCCAACTCAACCGCACCATAAGGGAATAGTTGGGTGATCAAGTAGGGGGAAACAAGCGCAACCTAGAATTGAATAAAAGCACCAATATCCCCAACCACAAAATCGCGCTTCTCAATCTTTTGGTCATGGTACTTCTTCATCTTTTCTTTGTAGAGGGCTGAACTTTCATATGCCTTCAAGCGAAATTCATCAAGCTCATTCAACCCGTTTAACCTCTGTTCCGCAGCCTCATTCCAATCCATTTTCAACTTCTTCATTGCCCACATGGCTTTATGCTCTAATTTAACCGGTAAGTGACAAGCCTTCCCATATACAAGTTGGTATGGGGACATACCTATGGGAGTCTTTTATGCTGTCCGGTAGGCCCAAAGAGCATCATCAAGCCTCCTTGACCAATACGTTCTACTAGCATTCACCGTTTTCGCCAGAATCTGCTTAATCTCCCTGTTTGACACCTCAACTTGCCCACTAGTTTGAGGATGGTACGGAGTGGCCACATTATGGAGAACCCCATACTTTTCCAATGATCCCTTAAATAGCTTTTTGCAAAAGTGGGATCCCCCATCACAAATAATAGCCCTTGGGGTGCCAAATCTGGAAAATATGTTCTTTTTCAAGAATGCGGTGACCCTCTTCCCTTCATTATTTGCAAGTGCGATAGCCTCCACCCATTTAGACACATAATCGACTGCCACAAGAATGTACTTCATCTCATGAGAACTCATAAATGGGCCCATAAGTCAATGCCCAACACATCAAACAATTTAATCACAAGAGTGGGATTTAAAGGGAGCTCTTGCTTTCTCGAAATGCCACCATCTCTGTGGCATCTATCACATGCCTTGGCGAACTTATGAGCATCTTGTTGGATAGTTGGCCAATAGTAGCCACATTGCAAGATCTTGTGGGCAGTCTGGATACCACTATGATGCCCACCTACAGGCGAAGAATGACATGCCTCCAAAACACTCAACATCTCAACTTCCGGCACACAACGCCGAATAATCCCATCGGCATAACTCCTATATAAGTATGGTTCATCCCAAAAGAACTTTTTCATATCATTCATGAACTTTTTCCTTTGATGAAAGGACAAGTCCGATGGGACGATATCACTAGCAAGATAATTTGCAAAATCTGCGAACCATGGAATCAAGTCTTGGGAGGCAGCCAATACATGCTCATCAGGGAAAGTATCATCGATTTCAGCATTTTCACCTAACTCCCTCATTGCTTCATCTTCTAATCAGGACAAGTGATCAGCAACTTGATTTTTGGTCCCTTTTCTATCTTTCACCTCAAAGTCAAATTCTTGCAATAGTAATACCCAACGAATTAACCTCGGTTTCGCATCCTTCTTTGCCATCAAATATCTCAAAGCAGAATGATCAGTATGCACTATAACGCTAGTGCCAAGCAAATAGGAGCGAAATTTCTCGAAATCAAAGACTACTGCAAGGAGTGCAACTGTCATACTTGACCTCTCGGAGTGCAACTGGCATACTTGACCTCTCGGTCACGGTTTAGTTCTTTTGGGCTTCATTGAGGGCTTTACTAGCATAGTAAATGGGGTGAAGGATTTTATCCCTTTGTTGTCCAAAACCACACCAAGATCAACCCCACTCGCATCACACATAACCTCAAATGGCTTACTCAAATCCGAAGAAATGATGATAGGTGCAGACACCAACTTTTCCTTTAGCTCACCAAATGCCTTAATACAGGATTCATCAAAATAAAACTTACACTCTTTCTCAAGCAACTTACACAAGGGATGTGCAATCTTTGAAAAATCCTTGATGAACCTCCGGTAAAAGCCCGCATGCCCAAGAAAGCTTCTCACACCTTTTACAGAGATGGTTGGAGGAAGTCTCTCTATCATTTCAACTTTAGCTCGATCAACCTCTATACCCTTCTCTGAAATGCGATGACCCAATACAATACCTCCTTTCACCATGAAGTGACATTTTTCCCAATTAAGCACAAGATAGCAGTCTTCTCACCTTTTAAGAAGCTCGAACAAATGACTCAAACACCGCTCAAACGAGTCACCAACCACTGAAAAATCATCCATAAACACCTCAATAGTGTCATCCACCATATCGGAGAATATTAACATCATGCATCTCTTAAATGTGGTTGGTGCATTACATAACCCAAACGGCATTCTCTTGAACGCGAAGGTCCCATAAGGGCAAGTAAAGGTGGTTTTCTCTTGATCTTCCGGTGCAATAGAAATATGATTATAACCCGAATAACCATCAAGGAAACAGTACCACCCCTTTCCTGCAAGTCTATCCAACATCTGATCCATAAAGGGTATAGGAAAATGGTCCTTCTCGGTCCATGCATTTAATTTTCGGTAATCCATACACACTCTCCATCCAGTCACCGGCCTCATCGGAACAAGCTCATTTTTCTCATTGGGGACCGCAGTCATTCCCCGTTTCTTAGGTACACACTGAACAGGGCATACCCAACTACTATCGGCGATTGGATATATCACTCCAGCATCCAACCACTTAATGATTTCCTTCTTCACCACCTCTTGCATAGGTGGATTTAAACGTGTATGGTTCTCAATACTTGGATTATCATCGGGCATGAGTTGGATTTTATGCAAACAAATACCGGGAGGAATACCAATAATATCCGCAATAGTCCACCCAATAGCTCTTTTGAACCTTTTTAACACTTTCACCAAACTTTTAACTTGATGCACATTCAAATTTGATGCAATAATTACTGGCAAAGTGTCACCATTTCCCAAGAATACATACCTCAGATGAGGTGGTAGAGCCTTAAGTTCTAATTTTGGAGCCTCTTCTATAGATGGTTTTGCGGGTGGAGACTCTTGATGCATCATATCCAACTCAAACTTCTTTGGCTTAAACCGAACATCACCTCGATCAAGTGCCGCGACCAATGACCCATATTCTTCAATGCAATCACTATCAAAATTCATGATCACTGCCGCTAGTGTTTCTACACCCAGACGTTCTTCTATTTGTACCTCAGATGACTTTTCAACCCTGTAAGATATGGCAGATACCGATTGGAGCTCACCACTCTGCCTCATGGACCTACAAATGTTGAAATCCACTTCTTTATTGTTCAACCGAAATTTCATTTATCGTTTCTCCATATCAACCAAGGCTCTACCCGTAGCAAGGAATGGCCTCCCAAGAATAATAGGCACCTCAAAATCGACCTCACAATCAAGAATCACAAAATCGGCCAGAAATATGAATGACTCCACCTTTACTAACACATCGTGGAGTATCCCAATAGGCCTCTTCACCGTTCGATCGGTCATCAGTAGCCGCATCGCAGTGGGCTTTGGGTCACCCAAACCCAACTTCTTGTAAATAGAGAGAGGCATAAGATTTATGCTTGACCCAAGATCACTAATGCTTTCGCAAAGTGTAATAACCCGATTGTACATGGAATAGTGAAAGCAACCGGATCTTCTTTCTTTTGCACTAGAGACCTTGTAGCAATAGCACTACAATGCTGCATTCTATCATCATCCTCAAAACTGACCGATCTTTTCTTAGTAACCATCTCTTTCATGAACTTGGCATAACTGGGCATTTGTTCAAGAGCTTCTATCAAAGGGACATTGATGGAAAGTTGTTTCAACATGTTGATAAAACGTCGGTAATTACCATCCTCGGTCTTTTTCACTAACCTTTGTGGGAATGGAGGTGGTGGTCTAGGCATGGGGATCACCTTTTGGGGTACCTCAGCTTCTTTCCCTATTTTGTCTCCTAACTCACCACTAACCTCCACTACCTCATCATCACCTCTTATCACCTTTTCTACACCAGACGGTATCGATGGGTCAATGGTTTGCCTACAACCTCGAGTTGTGATTGCCATACAATGTCCATCATTTTTTGGATTTTGGACAATGTTGCTAGGAAGAGTGCCCGGTTGGCGTGGGTTCACAGTCGAAGACAATTGGGCCAATTGCAACTCAAGATGCTTGATCGAGATTGCATGTGTATCAACTTTCTGCCCAATACTCGCTAAGTCACTCCTCAACTCTTTAGTTTTCTCATCACTAGCATCGAACCTCCTCATCATTTTCTGCAACATATCCTCAACTCGTGCCATACTACCTCCACCGTCCCTAGGAGTAACTTCACGATTTTGAGGTGGAACATAGGGCACACTCCTATCATTTCTGTTACCATAATTACCCAGGTTGAAGTTGTTGTCGCGGTTGTAATTTCCATCTCGGACATAATGACCCTCTCGGTTGTAATTACCATAGTTCCGACCTTGGTTTCCTTGACCTTGGCGCCAATTCTCCTGATTGGAGCCTTGGACGTTTGGTCGGAAACCCCCCATCTGCTCATTTACCGCATAAGAGTCCTCCTCATAGTAATACTCATCAGTCGGCGGCGGTGGTTTAGACAAGTAGTGCACCGCATTTACCTTTTCTGCACCCCAGTGACATGTTTCAACACCAACCCAAGCTCAGTTCTCATTTGAGCCATTTCCTCACGAATCTTATCTGTGGCTGGGTTGTGTGCGGATTACACTGCAAAAGTGTTTCTCCCAGTATCTGACTTCCTAGTGCTCCAAGCTTTATTATTTCAGGAGATTTTCTCTAACTTATCAGCAATCTCAGCATAAGGAAACTCCCAATAAGAACCACCCGCTATCGTATCCAATACTGCTTTATTATTATCATTTGTCCCCGATAGAAGTACTCTTTCAGTGACTCATCGTCGATGCGGTGATTGGGGACACTTCTCAAGAATGAAGTGAATTTTTCCCAAGAACTATTGACTGATTCTCCCGGTAGTGCCACAAAGTTATTCACCCTATCTTTGTGGTTTAGCTTCTTAGACACCGGGTAGTAACGTGCTAAGAACACATCCCTCAATTGATTCCAAGTATAGATTGAGTTATAGGGGAGTTCTGTAAACCATATAGCAGCCTCTCCCATCAGTGAGAGAGGAAATACTCTCAACCAAATTACGTCCATATTCAAATCAGGCCTCCCTACACAACTCTTAAACACCTACCTCACTTTGGCGATGTGAGCATGTGGATCCTCAGAAGGTAGCCCCGAAAACAAACCTCTAGCAGTGAGCATTTGCATCAGACTACTAGTTACCACGAAAGTATGGCCATATGGTAGGGGAGGAAAGAAAAGTGGCCCGTCAGAGTCAGTAATGTTATCATATCCCCTATAATACTCTTGTGGGCGTGGAGCGGGAGGTTGCCTCCGTATTTCACCTTCCCCACGATTTTCAGGTAATAATTGAGCATGAGCATCAACCGGTGGTGGAATTTCTGGGTTGAGCCCATCATCGAGAATACCCAAATTTTGGTTCATTCTGCGTAGTGTATGCTCCAGTTCGGGGTTGGGTGAGAGTATGGGTTCTCCTCTACTCCGTGTACTTGGCATATACAGAAGTTAGATCTGCAAGAGAAAAAAACAAAAAGAAAAAGTAAAATTAGGAAAATGTTGACTAAACTTCGGTAATAAGCTTAAAGTTAATCTAAAAGACACTTTCTCCGGATGCGGCGCCAAAATTTGATACGCTCAAATTTACTTCTCGAAAAGAAGTATAAGCGGTCGTAAAAAGTAAAGAACCCAACTATGAGGTTAGGGTCGATCCCACGAGGAAAATGTTTTAGACTTAACTTTAACCTACTATTACTTCTATTTAGTCAAGTCCTTTCCGAAAACAAATAACAAAAAGGGGTTTTAAGTAACGAATATAATTAGCTATTTCTAAATAGACAAGTTCAAATATTTGATTTTTATCAAGTAATAAGAGTAACTAGGGCTTAAGTGTTCCCCATAGGTTCATAACTCGGTAATTCTAGCTATCAAAGTGATAAGTTATGTATCCCTAATTCCTTGGTCCGGAAACTAGGAAATTTCATTCCGCACCTTGGTCCGGCTACGTGTGTATGCTTTACTAAACCTTACCTTTACCTCATATTAAGCATCATAATCGATGTTTGGCTTAGTTGTTACTTCGCACCAATCGACACTAGCCTATTAGATAGTGTATACTAAATCTACGTTGATAATTCTTTTCTTATTATCTACCTTCTTGGTCCGGCAAGTAGCAACAAGGCGAGTTCTAATGCGTGCCCTCGTTAAAAAGACTTCTAAACGAAAAAATTATCAATACATGCAAGACACTATTCTAGAATTGTCATTTTAGCTAGTTTATACCTTGTTATTTACCCATGGTTCCCACAACCCTAGCTATGGATTTAGTTACCCATGCTAATAATCAGCACAATTCATGTTAATTTGATAAGAATTCATGTACTTACTTTGATGAGATTGAAAAAAATCCAGAAAATTACTTGAATTAATCAATAGTATTGCAACAAACGATTCCGGAAAATAGATTAATTTCCAAAATCTCGAGTTTAACAACTAGAACAATAAAAACTAAAAAATACCCAAGAGTCTAACCTCAAAAACGAGGTTTTTACAAGTATTTATAATAATAGAATCCTAACATAAAAGGGAAATCTATTTAAGGAAAATCTGCCCAAAAACCGCGTCTGAGTCGACGACCTGGATGACGGACCGTCGAGGCCACGACGGACCGTCGTGGTCCTCCGTCGTTCCATACTTAGATTCTTTTCAAGATGGGTACTGGGGCTACTTTCTGTTGATGATGACGGATGTGCAGGATGGTCCGTCGTGGAGATGACGGTCCGTCGAGAGCCTTCGTAGCCCCACATTTGGTCAGAATTCCACAATCTTCATTCAGCATCTCTTCCTCCATACGATGATGGCCACCTACGTACCGTCGAGGGGAAGACGGACCGTCGATGGCTCCGTAGGTAGTCACTTCTGCAGTTTCAGCCCAATTCTTCCGCGTTTTCATCCTGGACAGATTTCCTGCAAACAAAGAGAAAAATACATTAAAACTAATACAAAAAGGCTTTAGACACACACTAAACTTAAGGAAAAAGCATTAAAAGTACCGTGAAACCACGGTACATCACAGTTCATCATCATGTGTCCAAGTTCCCTACAACTAAAGCAAGTGCGGACCCCATAGGTCTACTACCTGCCACTGATACACCTGGAAATTTCCACGACTTATACTAGAGCGTAATATGTTGAGTAATGATGGTTTTAGACCCAAATAATTATAAATAACTTGTTTGAGAAGTATTATAGCAATATTGTTAAAGAAAAGCCTTAACGTCCGGAAACTAGCAAAATTTAAATAATTGACCCATAGAGCTACAAGAAGAAGATCAAGCCTTCGAGTTTTTCAACTCAATTTTGTGGATTTCTCATCTATAAGGTATGGTTTCTTTCACTCTTGGGAATCTTTCCCCAAGAGGTCCTTCAAAAGATGATTTCTAAATCCTCCAAAACAAGGGTTTTTCTCCTCACATGGGTCTTCTTTCTAAAACGAAATTGTCAATCAATTGTGACGAATTATGATGAATTAATGTTGTTTAAGTGTGAATTAATGGTTAATGATGAATTACTATGAGTTTTACCTTGACCCATGTCTTTTCCCCAAATCCCTAATTTCTTGGATTGATTAAGGTGAATTGATGAGGGTGATGAACATGTCACTTAATTACTTTGATTTTTAGTTATGTTAATACTTCATGAATTGCCCTATTTCATATGTTGGTTGTGAGTTCTTGGGTATTGAAGTATGAATTCCCAAGAAGGGTAATGAGGTATGATCTTGATTCTCCTTTGATCTCAATTATGCAAGGTAAAATCTACTTATGTGATAGTGATGATATAACTAATTGTGTTGTTGTTATGTTGGTGATAAGAATCCCTTATCCCTAACCCTAGATTCATAAATTGTCTATGAAGTATGTAATTATGTTATGATATGATTACTATATGATTGAATGTAGTTTCTCATGATTATGATAATATATCTAACGTGACAGGATAGTTCTCACTTGTGATCACCTATGAGCTATTATGACAAGACGTCTACATAAGGGTCGAGAAGAGACTAATGTGAACTTGTATGATGTCATAAGATGATTACTAAAGGGAATAATTGCTTAGCACCGAAAGGGAATGTAAATGAGATGGAGGTCTCACGTTAGTAAGTCTGGCCTCCCACATGGGTTTCTTCACGTTAGTAAGTTTGGATTCCTAACATATGTGTTGTCTCATGAGATGGAAACCCTCACGTTAGTAAGTGAAGGTTTCTAGAATAAATCTCCTTGTCCCTTAACTATGCGCACACATAGGACTCTAGATTAGTGGATCCACCTAGATAGCTACGTACGAATTGTTGCACCTTAGGCAAGTGTTAACCCTCTCTTTTCGGTGTGGGAGTAGAACATCGGGTTCCATGTAGCTCACATGGTCTCATGTCGGTTATAGTACTTATTTTCCCTAAAGTGAAAGTATGAACAAGTTATGTAGGTGAACTATTATTTGGGTTGTCTTAAAGGTTATTACACAGTGTGAGGGAGGGTATGGGACTTCTGTTACACATTGCACATGTGGGATCCTATAGGATGATTCTAGTAGTGTTCTTTTATGATTATGATTATGTTGATAAGCTATGACTAGTATTGATATATGAAGCATGTTATATATATGAGAATATGTTCTAAGTATGAAACGGATTGCTTAATGTGATACTTTTCTATGGATAGGGTTATGGGGCTTTATTCTTGGCATTGCACAAGTGTTGCTTGAGTTACTTGTATTTTGATATGATATGATGTTCCTTATATGTGTATATTGAATTGTTGATCATTGTGCATAATTTTGAATAAATTGTGCCTTTTCTCATGCATTAACATTGTAGGTTCAGGCCGTGGTGGTATCATTGAGGCTAAAGCAAGAAGGCTTAGACTAGACTCTCCAAGTTTTGGTATGCCCTCTAGTTCGAGCATTCTACCACACACTCTATCTTAGTAGTACTTGTATTGTCTAATAGATATTCATTTCTTTCCTATTGTTGAAGATATTTATGTAAGACCTATGTGGCAATTATGAATTTGTGTAAGGACTTTTCCCGAATTGTTTGACTTCGTTTAGATGGTTGAGATGAGACAAAGATTTAGACTAAATTCCTATTTATTGTTATGTTGTGTATGCGAGAAGCCTATGTATGCTTCCTATGTAGAGGTCTATGTAAACCTCCTTGCTATATAAGAAAAAGTTTTGATTTTTTCCGCATTTTTGATTTATTATTTTCTATGATGAATGCTAAGAGTCTTGTCTTATTCCTTTTCGAGGACACCGACGCCGGTTACACCTAAGGGGTACTTTGGGTCGTAACAGCCACATGCCCAACACTCTGATCAGATGAAAAGTTATTAGAAGGAGTCCCCGAATAGTTACCTGTAGAATGCGGCATAGCGGATTGAGTTGTCTTGGCCGCAAGTGTAGGTCGACCGGATCCTCTAGCATAGGAGCCCTGAAAATTTCCAGAATTCTTATCCCTCTTAGACAACGCCTTAGCTTGACCGTCTCGCTTCACCCCCTTTACTTTCTTGACATAATCAGTCACTTTATTAAAACTCCTCATGCAGAAGTCATGTGAATAAATAGAACTTGTAGCTCAGAATCTAAACCTTTAATGAACAAATGGATTCTCTCCTCTTTTATGGTAACCAGTTCTGTAGCATATCTATATAAAGCATGGAACTTGGCATCACAAGCAGCCACAAATATACTACCCTTCTCTAATGGCATAAACTCATTCTTCTTGCGATCTCTCAAAGTCCTAGGCACATACTTCTCTAAGAACAAGGCATGAAATTGGGTCCAAGTAAGTGGAGGTAATGTAGAGACGCTAATTCCATGTAAGCTCTTCATTATTTCTTGGCCTTACCTTGAAGTTAAAAAGACACGAACTCAACCCCATGTTGGTGAACGATACCCAACTTATGCAACCTCTCATAACAATCCAATATGAACACATAAGTATCCTTTATCTCCGAACCAAGAAATATCAGGGGCTTGAGCTTTAAGAACTTGGTCAACATATCATGCTCATTATCGGTCATCATAGGACCCAAAAAAGGATGGAAGAAGGCATCGTTACCTCCCTCCCCAGCTGGTTTGGGAATATTGTTAGAAACAAGGGGACTTGCAGGGGCTTGAGTAGGTGGAATCATCCCCAGACCAGCCAACCCTTTCAAGAAGGACATGATTTGTTGAGCTAACACCGTATCAATGGGAGGGATTCATATGGCTTCAGCTTGGCTTCCTTCCTCTTGTTCAACCTCTTCAACATTCTCAGCGTCCTCTTCATTTTCTATCACCTCCTTATGTGCTGGAGGGTTTTCATTCACCGGAACATAGTCGTTTGGTACCTCATTCACAATAGGCTCCACTCTCATACTGCCTCTATCCCTAGATCTTTCTCTACCTTTGCCTCGACCGCGACCTCTCATTGTGGGTTCCTCATCTGGAGCATTAGCTGGAGCTAAGGGCCTAACGCCGTTATACCTAGTATTAACCATCTGCATATAGAAGAGTGAAAGAAGTTAAATACCAATTACAAATTGTAATCAAGTCATAGCACGAAGAAAACAAGATAAAATGGAGATTTTCTAGAGTCCTATTGCCTCTCGAAGAAAAGTAAAGATATTCATGTACCGTTCCATGAGACTCTATTAAAATCATTTTGGTACATCAAGATCAATAAACCTAGGCTCTGATACCAACTTTGTCACGAACCAAACCGTCGTGATTGTCCCCTACACTACAACTCGATGGGAGAACTACTACTAGAAACAAACTAAAGCAAAAAATCTATAAACTAAGGTATTAAAGTTATGAAAGAAAATTAAATAACTAAAGATAAGGTTCAATTACTAAATAAAGATCTGATAATTAACTAACAGAGCGGAAGATAAACCTAGAATCTAAAAATCAATGTACTAAAACTAGAAACAATAACCAAGTCAAACAACAATTTTCTAGTGAACTATCTAACTAACTAAAACGAGGTCTAGGTTCGAAAATGGTGGATGTAGACTAAAGAGAATTCCATGGCAACCCAAACAATGTGGCTCACCCTTGAACTCAAAGTGATCACCGATCTCCTAAGCAAGGTCTGTCGACAGTCGCGTGAAGATGTTTGTACTCAAAAACTATAAGAGCAAGTGCAGAATCAGTATACAACCACCGTGTACTGGTAGGATCACGCGGCTTTCCCACTAGTGTAACACAAACAAGCAATTACAACATTATAATACATGCATAAATATAAACATATTCAATAATATCATAAGAATCAACATCACAATTCACATGTTTTATCACATAGTTCGTCCACTCACGAAACCCAAGTTCAAACTATTAGCATGTCGGAACATGGCAATTCGATTCAATTTTTATGTCAAAACGTGGCAACTGATCCCAATTAGCATAATGGAACATGGAAATCCGATCCAAGTTAGAGTGTCGGAATGTGGCAGTCGATCCCAATCACACATTACAATAACACATCAAGATCACACATTCAAGTCATGATTTCATGGTATCGATATTCATATGTGTCATTTCAACATCTATGATCAATATTACAACATGCATACATATAAAAGTATCACAATAATACAAAACAATTGTATATCATACAATCATAGAATAACAACCATCACCTACCTTGGGACAAGCTTGAAACCCTACACCACTTGATCCTTCATTTTCTGGATTTGTTCCAGTTGTTATTTGTCTACAAACAATAATTTATGTTCGGGAATCAATAAAAGACTAAATTCCCAGAATACTAACAACCTATGAACCCTAGTTCAAACCCATAACCCCATTTAATCAATTTAGGGTTAATTCCACCATAAGATTCTTCAAGAATACTTCCCCATCGATATTGACCCATTCTAAAATATATTTTGGATCATAAAATGAATTCGGGGAGTGAAAAGCTTACCTCTAGCTTCAAGAATGGTGGAAAACGAGTTGGAAAAGAAAGAGGTCGTGTCTTAACTCAAAAATTCAAACAATACAACATAAGGACATCTAAGGGTCTTATTTACGAATTTTAAACCTGTCATCCTACTACAGCGACACCCATCCCGATGCAGCGGAATCACTGCAGTGGCACAACTAGTGAGCTCATCTTGAAAAATCCCAAAAATTCTTTAATTTCGTCTTCGCCTTGCTCGCTTCAGCGGCACCCCATCTCGCTGTAGCGGCGTCGCTGCAGCGGTAAGAATCTCATTCCAGCGTCACTAAGCGAGGCAGTGAGCTAAAGGTAATTCGACTTCTCCCTTTTAATAAAGTGCTCGTAACCCACTACACTCTAAGAGTTCCCTTAAAGCTAAAATTGATTCCGATGATCTACTTATCAAAATTAAATTTTGTAAAGTCGTATGGAATCCTTAACGAGTTATCTGACCGATTATGTAATCAAATCCACATTTATTCCACCCAATTTCTACCAGATTTCCCATACAGCATGATGACTCTAAATTTCTATAAATCTGGACAAGGTTGGAAAAATTCTAGTATTATGGAAAAGTTTTTCCAACCCCGATTTTTCCCCATTGGCATTTCAATAACAACGAAACCCAATCGTTTCATAAACACAAGTTAAACTTAAAAGGAATCTGGAAGTAACACTTACCTTGGATTTACTCAACTTCTGATCAACTAAACTCAATATAAAGCAATAAAACACATATAATACATATAAAGATTTTTAAAACAGTAGAAAATACTTAGTTCGTTAAAGAAAAATGCAATAACAAACTCAACTTTACTTATATAATAAAGTAATATAGTTTTTGTTGGAGATTCTCTAACCATCCACTACCAATATGAGCCTAAGTGGTGATACAACGTCTTACCCACGCTTCCAGAATTGTGCTATACTTTGTCGTCATATAGAAAGCCTTAACTACGTAGATCCACTAGTCTATGCTAAAAGCATCTTAAGGATTCATCTAAAAAGTATGATCTTTTACTACCCATGATGGCCACATGGTTTATGAAGACTTGAGTTAATATGAACCCGCATCCTCATATATGTGCTCAATACTACTCCCTAAATATACTTAGCTCATATATTTCTAAAACAAACTTCTTTATTTGGTTTGAGATAATTAGTGAAAACTTAGCTTAAAAGGTCTTGAAATTGATGTTCCCTTTCTTACTCAAATGTGAAAACAATTTAAAACTCTTTGGGATTACATAGTCCCCATATACTTCTTTGAGGAAATGAACTTTACTCTCTACTCTTTACTCTTTACTCAACTTGAACTTTAAGTCTTAAAACAAAGTTAAAATGTTTGTGAAAGACTTTTGAAAACTTTATAAACTTCTCTTGACTTGCTTCTTAACTTCTAGACTTGACTCTTAACTTTCCTTGAATTAAAGTATGGATCAGGGTTCATGATCTCATATTTATGGATGATTTAATGATGTTTTGACGTACCTTAGCATGTTGGAATTAACTAGAAAACATAGGTACATCACCAAGGAACTAGTGCAAAACGATTGGGGAGGAATAGGGAGAATTGGCGTCCCTGACGCTCTGAGAGGCGCGGGGCGCCAACAGTAAGAACTCAGAGGGAAAGTTGGGGTGCTCTGGCTTGCACGTTGCCCTATATCCCAACATTTAGAGTCTTTTTGGGGGGGCCTGACTGGCGCAACGCCCCACTCTTTTCCCAGGTGTTTGACAACTTTGCTTCTTTGTTTTCCAACTCTAAACCCTTTAAACTTCAATGGTTCTTTCCTCAAACGCTTTGAATCATTTATACCCTCAATATATGAAAGATTCAAACCGAAATTACACCAGAAAACATGAATAAAATCGCAAGAAACTTTACCAACACAACCCACAAGAATTCAAACGAAACCTTCAACAATGCTCATGAAGAACTCCATTTTCTAAAATTTCAAAGACTTAAATTCACTGAATTAAATCAAGGTTGAAATGTGGGTGAACTAACCCATTGCTATGTGATCTCATAAATCTCGTAGGGATCACCTCTTGATGAAATCCACAAGCGATTCTTGAATGTTCTTGATGAATCTTGAGCTTTCTTTTCTTTTCTCGTCTTTTGTCTTTTCTCCAAGCCCTAGCGTGAATTCAACTTTTAAAAACTGACTAAAATCTGATTTTACCCCATTAAACTCCTAAAAAATAATTAAAATGATTTTGTAAGGAAAAGACCAAACTACGCTTCAAGAATCCGGATTGAATTTTCCTTTATTCGAACATCCCAGCTTCCAAAGGACATAACTCACTCATACGAACTCGGAATCGCGCAAATGCGGCGGCATTGGAAATAGTATTCCAAGATCTTTCCTACCGTATCTTGAAGTACACCTAACTCATCCTGAGTTAGGAATTATGGATATTTGAAGTTGACCAAAACTCAACTTATTCTAACTTATCAAAATTTCCAAATTTCAGTTCTTTCCAATTCTTAACTTCTTTCTCGTTATTTCAACTTGCAAGATGTTACTATTATGGCTTAATAAAATAAAAAATCAAATAACAAGATGTCATTTTAAGTCGAGCAAAAGTAATTCTTTCTTTGTGTACTTCTCAAATTTTTAACACAAATAACGTGGGATCTCTGTGTTTGATTCCACATTTATTAGCACAAATTATATGAATTTTTGCTTGATTTTTAATGATTTTAACACAAATAACATATGTTCTCTTAGTTTGATTCTAGAGGTTTTAATTTGGATAATGTGTGGTGATAAGTGTTAAAGATCCAAGATATTTTGATGATGTCCACACAAGTGCAGGGACCTAGTCCGCTGTAGAGTATGCTCGTCCAATGTCAATGTGCGGTAAAAGTTGTCTACGTCGGGAAGATGGTGAAGTTACTGAGTACTGTACCAATCAGAAGCGACGAAGTTTTGTACATTGGATAATAATTCTTTATGATATATATTCAAGTAGAAACAACAACATTACTCATTCATTCTAAGAGAGAAATTTCAAGCTTCAAAACAACAGGGACCTGATAGAGAGGTTCATTGCTTTCTGTACCAACTGTTACTTTGTTTGCTTATAGTCGTGCTTATATTGTAGGAATCATTTTTCTTGTGATAGAGACGTTTCAAGTTTGTGTGAATCATTATAAGAACTAGGTTAAGGGTAACTTAGTGTCTTACGTTAAATTCGATATTAATTAGTTAGGATTAGTATAGTGGGAAGTGTTGTATCTACTCTGGCTTATTTAAGTAATAGGAGGTATTGCTTACTGTGGAGATTAGTATGTTAATCTTATTTTGTAAACTAGCTTTTACTTTTTCTTTGAGAAGATTAGTGAAAGCAGTTTGAAAATTCTTGGTAGAAAGGTCGTGGTTTTGCTCTTGAGTAAGGAGGTTTCCATGTAGAGTTGTTAGTTGAATCTTTACTTTTAACACTTATTTTACTGTTTGTTATTATAACTGTGCTGAGGACCTGGCTCCATTGAAACTTTTGTACGCATACATTCCAACAAGTGGTACCAGATCTTGACTTTTTTATTTGGTTAACACCTAGAAAATAAATGATCAAGAAAGTCAGTTTTTTACCAAGCCATCTTGCTTTAATGGTCATACTATGGATGGTGTAAGAATCGAAAGCATGAATATATCAACACTAAGGATACAAAGTTATGGGACATTATTCTTGATGGGCCGTATATTCCAACAAAGGAGGTGAATGATGGAGAGCTCACCACTACAGTTGTCAAAACAAGAAAAGAGTACAATGAAGCAAATAGGAAGAAGATAGAAAGAACTACAAAGCAAAGAAGATTCTAGTGTGTGGAATTGGAGAAGACAAAGACAACAGGATCTCTGCTTGTGAAACTGCCAAGAAGATATGGGACTGTCTTCAAACAACCCATGGGGGAACACAACAAGTAAAGGATTCTCAGGTTTATATGCTTACGAAGGAAGGTGAAACTATCTCCGAGATGAACTCAAGATTCACCTCCATAACCAACGAACTTAGATGCTTAGGTGAGCCTATTCATGTAAGCAAACAAGTTCAAAAGATTCTCAAGGTGCTTCCCAAGTCTTGATAAAGCAAAGTGGATGCCATAACAGAAGCCACAGATATAATGACTCTTCCCATGGATGAACTGATCAGAAATCTCCTAACCTATGAGTTGAACAAGAAACAGGGTAATACCGTGAAGGAAGGCAAGAAGGAGAAATTTGTTGCATTGGAGACATCTCAAAATGACGCGACGAAGGAAGAGGATGAGATGGAGTATGTCACTATAAGATTTAAAAAGATTGTAAAGAAGCACGGGGGTTTCCAAAAGAAAGCTTTGTCCAACAGAACTACTACTGCAAACAATATTTGCCATAGATGTGGCAAGCCTGGTTACTTTATGAGGGACTTCCCTATCCAGAATCAAGAAACTCACGACAGCAAGCCTCACAAGAGGTCCCAGACCATGCTAGGAGGAAAGCTCATGCTGATCAACTTGTGAGAAAACCCTTGGCCATATGAGGAAATGAGTCAAGTGAATCAGCGAAGATGTAGAAAGTCATGAAGATGTTTCAATGATGACTTTAAAAGATTATGAAGATATCTTAAACTCCATATTCTCATTAATGGAAAAGTCTGATGATGAAGAGGATCTAAATGAGGTAACTTTTTTTTATCTTAAAGATGATCTAGATACTCTTCTCATTTAAATATTGAGGAAATTTTCTGCATTGCTTATTGATTCTGTTGATGAACTAACCACTGGAAGCTTAATGACGAATGAAAAATTAAGTTTGTATGAGGATGAAAATTCATTTCTTGTATCTTAAGTTTTTGAAATGAGTGTTAGGATAGGGATCCTAGAGACTGGCAACGTGACCCCTGAGGATGCTCCTAGTACCTCAGAGGATGGAAGTGAAAGCTTAGTATGTTTTAGGAAGATCTGGAAGAAAAACATAAAATCTCAAGAGTCTAAGCTAGTTGCCTCTCTTCAAAGAAACTTGCAACTGAGGAAGGATCTGAGCAGGCTCAAACAAGAGTTAAGCCACACTCTAAAGTGGACTGACTGCTCAAATATACTCTCTAACTATACCATTTAGAGCTTCAATAAAAAAAAGAAGGGGTTAGGATGTAGACCTATAGAAACTCCTTATAATCCCCATAGAAAGTATGTGTCCGTCTCTGACCATCTCTTGTGTACTCACTGCGGTCGTAATGGTCATTTGAAAGAAAGTGTGAGACTATGAAAAAGGTGAAAGAAAGGCATGTGAAATTTTTAAGAAAAGAAAAGAATGTTAAAAGAGGACCCAAGGTACCTGGTCCACGTTACCATTTTTGTAAGAACACATTGCCCTCTAGATATGAAGGTTTCTTATTAAGACTTTTGATTGTTATTGGGAACTCCGTCTTAAGTGGGTTCCTAAATCTAATAAGTGATTCTTGTGTAGAAAAGAGGAAGTATTCAGTGCTGGTACATGGACAGTGGATGCTCGAGGCACATGACTGACGATACTTTAAAATTTCTCTCTTTGAAAGCACACCAGGGTGGTGGTGTTCCATTTGGTGGTGGAAAAAAAGGTTCGATTCTTGGTATTGGTGGGATAGAGAGATTTGTCGATAATTATATAAACAATCTACACTATGTAGAGGATCTGAAATACAATCTCTTGAGTGTATCTCAAATTTGTGACAAGGGAAATGAAGTCAAGTTTATGGCTGATAAATGTCTGGTTACAAACTGTGTAACCAAAAGAGTAGTTATGTCTGCCATAAGAGTCAAAAATATGTATGTTGCGCAACTTGACTCCATTGAACGAGACAGTCTTTCTTGTCTAAGTGCTCAGACTGATGATGCAAATCTATGGCACCGATGATTGGGTCATGTAAGCACTTCGTTGCTAAACAAACTTGTTTACAAGGACCTGGTCCGTGGATTGCCGAAGTTGAAGTTTTCAAATGATAAGATATGTGATGCTTGTGCAAAAAGGAAACAAACAAAGTCATCGTTCTAAGCAAAAAAAGGTAGTCAACACAACCAGTCCTCTAAAGCTTCTCCACATAGAACTATGTGGACCAGTTAGAATCCAAAGTAGAGGAGATAAAAAATATATTCTTGTTATTGGTCATGACTTCTAGGTTCACATGGGATATGTTCTTGGACTAAGGATAAGACGGCTGGACTTCTAATCACATTTGCCAAACTTATTCAATTAAAGGTAAATTACAAGATTTCTAGCATGACACCTGATCAAGGTACAAAGTTTGAAAACTCTCAAATTGAATAGTTTGGTTTTGAAAATGGAATCAATCACAACTTCTCAACACCAAGAACCCCTTAGCAAAATGGAGTTGTTGAGAGAAAGAATAGAACCTTGGTGGATATTTCTAGAATGATGCTGCTTGAATCAAGGCTTGCAATGAATTTATGGGCAGAGGCAGTCAACACAGCATGCTATGTCACCAATAGGTGTCTCATAAGATCTGTGATCAAGAAGACACCTTATGAATTTCTGAATGATAGAAAGCCTTTAATTTCTCATCTCAAGCCATTTGGGTGCAAATTCTTTGTACTAAATAATAAAAAGGATGACCTTAGAAAGTTTGATGACAGAAGTGATGAAGGGGTGTTTGTTGGAATGAAAACAAAGAATACTATGAGCTGGAGGAGCTGATCGACAGAAAATAGGATTATAAGGATGCAAAGAAGAATCATGTAGAACCCTCAGGCGTACCTGGTTCCTACGGTTCAGCTCAGAACTATTGTCTCAAAGTATAGAAGATGATGAAGGTGAATCTAATGCAGATAGAGAAGAAGAGATTACTAGAAAGTTCGAATGGAAGCATAAATCCTTACATCCACTGGACAATCTCATCTCTCCACTTGATTCAGGAATTCACACCAAATCCAGGACAAGAAATATAGTTACATACTAAGCTTTCATATCATCCATTGAGCCCAAGAACATCAAATAAGCATTGCAGAATGTAGATTGGGTAACATCAATGCAGGAAGAGATCTATCAGCTTGAGAAAAGCAAGGTGTGTCACCTGGTCCCCAGACCACTCAACAAAACCATTATAGGGACAAGATGGGTTTGAAGAAACAAACTCGATGATCATGGAACCATTACCAGAAACAAGTCAAGACTTGTAATACAGGGATACAATAAGGATGAGGGGATTGATAACGATGAAACCTTTGCACCAGTAGCTAGAATGGAAGTTATTATGATTCTTATAGCATTTACTGCCTATATCGAATTCAAGCTATTTCAAATGGATGTCAAGAGTACTTTCTTGAATGGGAACTTGAAGGAAGAAGTGTATCTCAAGCAGCCTATAGGATTTGAAGATGCAAAACTGCCAAATGATGTGTTAAATTGGATAAAGCTTTCTACGACTTAAAACAAGCTCCAAGAGCTTGGTATGAACGCCTGTCAAAGATCCTCCTTGCTACTAGGTTCAAAAGATCTAAAATTGACAATATCTGGTTCTTGTAATGCAGAGGTTAAAAAGTTGTTGATTGTGCATGTATATGTAGATGACATTATATTTGGAGCCACCTCAGACTCACTTTGCAAAGAGTTTTCTGAGTTGATGAGTAGTGAATTCGAAATGAGCATGATGGGGGAGCTTACCTTCTTTATAGGTTTGCCAATCAAAAATTCATCCCAAGGCACCTCAATATGTCAAGAGAAGTATATCAAAGAATTGCTCAAAAAATTCAATTTACTAAGGCAAAGGTTCTGGACACTCATATGAGTACAACTGTGAAACTTGACTTAGATGAAGATGGTGTGGAGGTAAATCAGACTATGTACAAGGAGGATTATTGGGTCACTCATGTATCTCATTGTAAGCAGACCATACATAGTTTTCAATGTAGAGATGTGAGCAAGATTTCAAGCTGCACCAAAGGAGTCACATCTGAATGCAGCCAATCAAATTATGAGATATCTGAGGGGAAATATTTCCTCGGTTCATCACTGATTTCTTCTTGGGGAACAAAGAAGAAAAATTCAGTTGCACTATCTATAGCAGAGGCAAAATATGTGGTTGCTGCATCATATTGTGCTTAGCTACTATGGATCAAGCAGAAGCTTAAGGATTTTGGTGTACTCACATACATTATTCCTCTAACATGTGAAAACACCAGTGCAATGAATATGGCGAAGAACCCTATCCAGCATAAGAGGACAAAGCACAAAGATATGAGACATCATTTCTTAAGGGACAATGTTGAGAAGCAGAATGTGATGATGAAGTTCTGCAAGACTGAAGATCAGCTGGCTAATATTTTTACAAAGCCCATGAGTAAAGAATGTTTCATTTAAACTATGATGAGGATAGGGATGCACAAAATCACCTGATTCCTTGAAAAGTTTGTACAAAGATCTTCTATTTTGATTATGTTAAAGGAGGGCAAATATCTATACTATTTTTAATGATTGTCATATAAGAATTCACATCTGATACCTTAATACAGGTATACACTCATGGTATGTTTAGCCGAAGGGAAAATTTGATCATATAGGTAGATCTGAAAACTGAAGAAAGGACCTAGTCCTTATAAGGTTAGTATCACTTATGCTACACTGTTTGTCTATCAACATCACTTCCACGTGTCCACCACCCATTCATCGCGTCAAGTTCAAGTGTCCTTTCCTTTCAAAACAAAGGGTCGCTATTGTTTGGGACCCGATACTCTTTTAAATATGTTTAAAACATATCATTTAGAGAGTCAAAATTCCTCATATCTCTTCAGTCTATTTTTCTCATTCTCTAAATTTTCTTCAAGTATCTTCCTTTTTTTCCAAAAAATATCAAATTCAGTCTCTTCGTCCAAGATTCCAGTCTCCTAAGAGGTTGAAAACCCTGGTTCCTTCAACTTCTCCATACACCCTCCAGATGAAATTCTTTCGACTCTAGTTTGTGGAGTTGGTGAAATAAGTGAATCCACCACTCCACTTGCTGAAGTTTCAGCCTATCCTGTGGTCCCCTCTGAAGAAATTCTCCCTTGTTCCCCAACTCTAGTTTTGTCCAGTGAAAATTCCCAAAAATCCGAGGCACGATTTGTTGCGAAGAATTTTGACGAATTCAGAATTGAAGAGGTAGATGTGGATTCTAGGGGTAAGTCCTCTGCAATGTCTGAAATATTTTTTGACGGGGATCTCCCTGAGGGAAGGGGTGTCGAGTTGAACATATATTCGACTAAACTCCAAATTCATTTGATGTTGAAACTGTAGAAGAGAAGGAAGAACCATCCTTGATATGGAACAAAACAGTGAAATGGGATGGTAACACCACACAATTTGCAACTCCAAACCTGAATGTGGCAGACATAGCTCTTGAGGCTGGACACTGTGACGAACCTATTAGGTCTGAGACAAGAAGAAAAAGGAAACGCAAGGGAAAGCTTGTCGTGTCTCGCCCTAAAGTAGACAAAAGAAGGTACATAATAATAAGTGAAACACAAAGAGTATTGGGGAGTTCTATGGCTGCAAGCTCAGTTCAAACGAAGAGGACAAGGAAAAGGACAAGTGAAGGCCATGGACCAGAACTGCCTACCTCTACTCCTTTGCCTATTGGATCTATTGAAACTGAGTCAGAAGACATTTCTTCCTATGTTGCGAAGCAAAGAAAAGAAGTAGAAGAAGAAAAATTAAAAACAAAGAAAGCGAAAAAAATTGCAAAGACAACGACAGGACAAAAGGGAAAAGTGGACATGAGGACCACGGTCAATAAAACTCGAGCAAAGAGACCAGGTCTGTTTGTCAAGCAGACCAGAGTGGATGAGGAGATGAATAGGTAGGATCACATAGCAGCGATGGAGAATTAGAAGGTGTTGAATGGGAATGTGTTTGATCCAGAAATACTAATTGGGTCATGTGTGTCAAACCTTTATGATGTTGTTTATGTATAAAAGTGGAGCCATTGGATCCATCTGTTTGAACCCCCTGCCCCTTATCGTCATGAACCTGACATACGGGAATTGTACTACAAAATGGAACTTTTGGAGGATGGGTGATCAAGACTACTATGCACAATGTTCAAATTCATCTATATGTGGGGACACTGGGTATTATTTTGGGTGTGCCAGTTCAGAGAGTGGAATCGATTGAGAGGTGTAACCTTCAAGTGTTTTTTCAACAAGGTTCGCCAAGCGTGGAGATGCCAAAAGTGTTGGGATTCCGAAGAAATTTCTCAAGGGGGAGTATCAACTACTGTTTGCGTTTATCAACAAATTTCTAGTCCCTCGTAGTGAAAAAAGAAAAATGGCATATGTTGTTGATCTATTTCTAATGGAGAAATTGGATAATCTTGAGGAAATTAATCTTCCAGCGCTCATGCTTGATCATAAGCATAGGGTTATAACTTCGAAGAGGGATAAACATGGGATTCCATATGGGTATTTGCTCAACTACGTGTTTAATCATTTTGAGGTACCTTTGGGACGAGGAGTACTAGGTACTACCAAAGAAATATCTACTACAACCACCTTGCTGGAATGTGAGCGTGCATAAGGAAAGTCTAAGAGAAGGTCAATGGTGGCAGATGTTCTCAAACAACAAGCCTCTCTTAAGAGGGAGGTAATTGATCTTACTGCCATCTTAAATGATAAGTAGGTTGAGATTGTGCAACTCAAGTCCAAATTGCAGAAGATTGTCTCAAAAGGACCTGGTACCTCTAAGGTAGATGAGCAGGTGGTGCAACAGTTGAGATATGAAAATGCATTATTGAAGACAAATGCCTCACTCAGTGAGGAATATACGACTCTCAATAAGGAACTCATACAGGCTCATGAGAATGAAAATGAGCAGCTGATATTTCTTATGTGGACCTTAAACTGTCTTAGCCCTTCGTCCTAAAAGAGTCATGTTTCCCAGTTTCCCTTTCTTTTGTCTCTGAATTAAAACTCTTGTGGCTTTATGTTGTTTTGACTGACTACAATGGTCAATATTTGTGATCTGATGTGATCTATGTTCTGTCCTGTTCTTGTGTAGTTTAATATTATCTTTTTATATACACATGTTCTGTGTGGCCTGAGGCCATGGATTCTTATTTCCTTGCATTTTAACTTGAATATGTTTACTGCTTCACATTTTTAATGATGTCAAAATAGGGAAGTTTTTTGTAATTGGCTATAGAATTAAAGGGAACATACTAAGGGACAACATACTAAGGGGGACACATACTAATATGGAACATTTGGTACTGGTGCACTAAATAAAGGAGGAATTTGTTGTGTCATTGAATGAATGTTGTTACACTCACGTAGCACTCTATGAAGGTTCTTTGTCATCATCAAAAAGGGGGGAAATGAGTGTTAACGCTCCCAGATATTTTGATGATCTCCTCACAAGTGCAGGGACCCGGTCCATTGCAGAGTATGCTCTTCCAGTGTCAATGTGTTGTACAACTATAAAAACTGTCCGCGTCAGGAATTTGGTGAAGTTTCAGAGTACTACACCAATCAAAAGCGACAAAGTTGTTTGTACATTGGATAATAACTCTTCATGATATATATTCAACTACAAACAATATTACTCATTCATTGAAAGAGAGAAATTTCAAGCTTCAAAACAATAGGGACCTGATAGAGCTCTTCATTGCTTTTTGTACCTACTATTACTTTGTTTGTTTGTAATCGTTCTTATATTGTAGGAATTGTTTCGCTTGTGATAGAAACGTCTCAAGTTTGTGTGAATCATTGTAAGAACTGGATTAAGGGTAACTTATTGTTTTACGTTAAAGTCTATATTAATCAGTTAGGATTATTATAGTGGGCAGTGTTGTATCTTCTCTGGCTGATCTAAGTAATAGGATGTATTGCTTAGTGTGGAGATTAGTAGGTTAATCTAATTTTATAAATTGCCTTTTACTTTTGCTTTGAGAAGAATAGTGGAAGAAGTTTGAAAAGTCTTAGTAGACAGGTCATGGTTTTACTCCTTTGAACAAGGAGGTTTTCACGTAAAGTTATTTGTGCAATCTTTACTTTCAGCACTTATGTTACAATTTTTTATTATAACTGTACTAAGGACCTGGTCCCGTTAAAACCTGTGGCCGCATACATTCCAACATATGGTTTTTTTCCTGTTTTTAGATTGTTAATAAAAATATTAAGGGGTCTCTTTATATGCTTCTAGAGTTTTTAACACAAAAACGAGGGGTTCTATCGAATTCATAATAAAAAAAAAGATGACCTTCATTTAGCTTCAAATTCGAAGTTTGTATTTTCTCTCATTTAGTTGATGTAAAATGAAAATATTAGATTTGAAAATATTTTTAGAAATAGAACTGTAAAATTATATATATATATATATATATATATATATATATATATATATATATATATGCATATACAATTAATATATGAATTGTCTCGACCCAAATCACAAGTCGTGATGGTACCTATATTCCTATCCTCCTTGATTTGTACTCGAAGTCTAGGTTAGTTTCTTCCCCTTTCTTCTTTTGGTATTTCTAAAATTTTGAACATTGAGTTATCCAGTATTTTATATATGTAGTTTATACACATTCAAGTTAGGAGTAGGCTAAGACCAAGTTGGATTAGGGTTTAGCGTACACGCATAGTCTCAAAACTACGTGCCCCTATAGGTTTATCAGTACCCTTTTTTGGTCATCAGCTTTATTGATCACGCCATTCATGTATTTATAGCCCTATTAAGGTGTATTGGGTCTTATCGATGGGGCGTATACATCGAATAGTCATACCTTTATACCCATGACAATGTATATTGGGTCCTCTAGATGGGGCATATACATCGGACTCCATATTTAACTCACGTGGTTTTATGTCAGTTAATAGTAGCTCCCATAGCTAGACTCTATTGCAGTTGACCATATTTTTAGTTATAATTCAACATTAGTCTCAGTTTGTCATGTTCAGAATTAGTACTTGGTAATTGCATTTAGTTAAATCTTCAGTATATTCCAGCATTTATATTCAATTCAAATTATGTTATTGCTCAATATGCTTTGTTCAATTACGTATTTTATTCAGCTATACTTTATATCATGAATGCTAAGTAAATTCCAAGTACTTAGGCATACTCTGGGCTATATCTTTTCATGATGTAGGTTCAGGTACTCTGCATCCAGATCATGCATAGATCGGTTCCTGATCTCCAGTTCAGCAACTTCAGGGGTGAGTCCTCATACTTCGAGGACAATAGACATGCTTTACACTTTAGTCTTTTTATTTGGTTTTGAGTTTTTTTAGAGTTTGTTGGGGCATGTCCCAACAACTTTAGTTAGTTTGAGGGTTTTTTCTAACATAATACTAGATTCAGTTTTAGTTTTTAGTTTGATATTCCAGTTGTTTTTTAACTCAGTCTTTTATATATTCACATTAGTATTGGGTATTCCCCACTTTAATTTAATTATGCTCTTAAGCTTCTGCATAGTATATTTTATTAAGAAATCTTTTAGTATGCTTATGATATGCTAGTTCAAGGTTAGCTTGGGGTCACTCGTGATCCAAGGTCTCGTATTTATGTCTAGGGAGTAGCCTCAGGGTGTGACAAACTTGGTATCAGAGCATTAGGTTCAAGAGTCCTAGGATGTCTAAAAGCCTCACAAAGTAGAGTCTCTTTCATGGGAATAAATTTCACCACATCTATGAGAGGGAGGCTACGAAGTGTTTTAGAAAAAATTTACTTTCTTGTTACTTATCGTGCATGAGTATGAATTCTATTCACTTTCCTTTTAACTCCTACTCTTAGCATTTCATAAAATGCTTCAAGAAGACCTAACGTGTAACAACCCTAAAAATGAATAAGATAAATGCTTAAGGTGTCAAGAATGCTTGCGATTAGACCAAGGTTCACACAGATTGATACGCGTAGAACCAGACCTCAGAACCTTTACTACTACCAAGCCAACTAACTTGGGGAGTTAATTGAGCTTGGAAAGGTTGGAACCAACCATGTAGGGCTCTCGAAAATGAAGATTTAATCGAAGGAGTCTTTACCGGACTTAAAAAGAAGAAATCTTGAGTTTTGAGGGTCCAGGGGTAAAATGGTCTTTTCCAGGCCAAGGGTAATATTGTAATTATCCTAAGAAATTAATTAATTAATTAATTAATTTAACTAAGGAATCAATTCGGGTTGGGTCGACCCGAAGTGACCCGTTTTCGCGAAAGGGTGTCACTCGGGTTCGAGCCCCACTAGAAGCGACGAATTGATGATTTAATTATCAATTGAAATATGATTTTGGTAAGGGCAAAATGGTCCTTTCACGTATAATTAAATAAATCAGATTTTTGTTTGTTAAGGAGAGTCCTAAATTGACTAAGTCATCCTCTAATCCTAAACAACTTCACACGCTTCACTCTCTCACGTCTATCACCTCTTCACGCTAAAAAACTCTCTTGTTCTCTCTGACAGATTAACGTGAAGAACAGAGAATATAACAAAAGTTCTTCACACTTGAAGAACTCACAAAAAAATCTAAGAAAACAAGCAAACCAAAAACGTTAAGGCAAAGAGAAGATTCCGTGGAGTTGGTGGTGAAACTTGAGGAGGCTTGGACTGATTTTTGGAGAGGGTTTTGGGCAGCAACTTCTATGTTTGAACATCAATTAAGGTATGGGTTTCTTTCCTCTTGGTCCCTTTCCCAAGAGACCCCTTAAGATTCAAGATATTCATTCCGAAAACTAGGATTGTTCCCCGTTGCATGTCCCTGTCACTAGCTCCCATTGAATTTTAGGTTGGGTATGTTTACTGGTACAAAGTAGGGATGAAATGTGTTTTCTTGATGTTTATGTTTAAGTACGCATGTTCGAAATTTTGTGAATATTGATTATGTTGATCGAAATCATGTGAAAAAGTGATGTGTGTGTGCAACGTGTGGCAGTGAAGTTAGTTACTGTTTGGAGATGTGTAAAGGCATGTTAATCCTTGTATTTTATGTGCTAAAGTTGTACACAATGTGATGTTCATATGGGGTGTGAGGTTACTGATTTTGAGTGAAAACGCTTGACTAATGTAACCCCTAAACTACACCTAACTATACACTAAATGCTTGGTGAAATACCCTAAGAAACTAACATGAAAAGGTTGATGAAAGGAAGCTAAAAATCATGAATAAAATTCCAACTTGGTGTACCTTAATTTCGGTCAAAAAGAAGGTTGGAATTTGGAAATTTAATACATTTTTAAAGGGGTGAGGCCACCAGGATTAGAACCCGTGACCTCACCCGTTTGGCTACTGTAAATCGCGAGAAAAAGATGAAAAATGGGGCTGGGGGGAATCGAACTCGGGCTGCTGGTTGGGAAAGGAGAGGGAAATAAATTAAACAAATGAATGGGAGGCGTGGGATTTGAACCCACGACCTCCAGGAAGCGAGTAAAAGAAGAGAAAATAAAGAAAAGAAAATGTGAGGCATGGGAATCGAACCCACGACCTCAAGGTTGGAAAGGAGAATGGCAAAATTAAATATGAAAACAAAGTGAGGCTGTGGGGTCTCGATCCCACAACCTCACTGCCAAAATGCCTAGCCTAGTGAATTTAATTTAAAAAATAAAATAGGAGGCTGTGGGGGTTCGAACCCACCACCTCACAGCCTCTAGCGAAATTAAAAGAAATAATAAGGAGGTTGTGGGGGTTCGAGGTGGAATCACTGGCCAAAGTGACCCAATAAACATGCTAGCGTACATGGGAATTTAACCCCACCAGATCCCTATATTGGCAGTATAGGTTCAAAGACTAGGAGATGTATGGAGACCCATACCCGGCAAGCCGGACAGTCTCATCTCATGAGAGTTACGTGAACCTTCGCCCTTCCCAAAATAAGGCATCACCGCTCTTAGCTAGCCTATCGGTGCTCAGTATAAAGTTCCATTACGTTCAACTCATACGTCTTGGAAGTTGACTTCTAGTATGAGGACAGTAGAGCTCATTAGATGATTTCTCATCTCATCATTAGTATTAAGTGTATTAAGCTCAATACTTTCATTAGAGTGTTCATAGATACTGGTCTCTTCATTATCTAACACTGTCATTGGTGAGTACGTATTGGTAACATTTATTTAGGCTCATTTGAGATTGCTCTCATCATATTCATTAGCCTCATATCATATTGTCACCACATTCTTCATTATTGGTACCTTTGCTTTTCATAGTTACTCACCTCTTATCACGTGAATGTTCATTTCATCATATGCCAATGCACTTGGCCTTTTAGCGTATCTTACACTCATATTTAACCCTTCTAGGGTTCGTCATTTCATTACATACATCTTAGGTTCACTTACTTTTGAACGTATGTTAGACTTATGTGTCTATACATACAAGCCATGGGGCTTCATTCATAATTCGTTAAGTGATTCCTACTTTCCTAAGGTCATGTAGTACAAGACTTATGTATCTTGTATATATGCCAAGATCTTAATTTTTTATCTAAGTAGATGGCATTATTCTTGGATATTTTACTCACGTATGACTTATGCATCAATACGAAATTTTTGGGCAAGGGAACCAAAATCTTGAATCACTTGGATATCATTTATATTTTTCATTAATTTTATTTCTAATATTCATAACATTAGACTCTAAATTAAATCTCAACATTTATATTGAAGGATTAATTTTCTATTTTAATTTCTGTCACGATTGGAATCTAGACCCCAGACGAGACAGGCGTCGTTGACCTCTCAGAGGTCGCAGACAAGCCTACTTACGTCATTCTTACTTTACATAGGTTAATTTTGGCGGAAAATTTGAAACATTTTGTTTCTAAACATTACTTACTAAACATTTCTAATACATTCGTAATTCGTTCAACATCAATCATCTAAACATTAAGAGATAATCAAATGAAAGAAATAGTTCAATAACATAATCGTATAATTGCCAAAATGGCACCCATACATAGTCTGAATAAAATAAGAAAGAAACGCTAGTGGAACATTCTCCACTAGCTCAACTCCTAAACTAAGCTAGAACATAAACAGTAGCATCCTCGAAAGCATGAGGACCTACCAAAAACCGGATGAATGCTGGACGTCCGGATAACTGCAGCGATGATCCTGTAGCTCTACCGTCCACCTGTGCCTGCACCTAAAATAGTAGAGTTTGTATAGGGTTAGTACACACTTGTACTAAGTATGGGTATATGCAAGCACACACCAAGGACATGCATGAGAAAGAATAGCTCTTTCCTAACAACGTGATTTTTGGAAGTCAAGTCAGTAGACTTGCCAAATTGGGATTAGGAAAGTTTCCAAATTTGGATTAGGAAAGTAAGTGAGCTTTCCAAATTTGGATTAGGAAAGTGATACCATGAGAATAACATACATCATCATACTTTTCAAATTTGCACACAGCACATAACATTTACACATAGCACATATCATATAGCATACAGTACATTTTACATGTAGCACATAACTTCTTTCATATCATTTATTCATATGCCATCAGACCTTGGAATCATGGAATTGACATTAAGACCTCCCAGAAATGAAGGCTCAACATATGGGACCTCAACTAGGGAGTTTTCATTAGCAAACACAGAGTCTGCTTCATTCATTCATACGTACTTCATTTCATTTTGTTCATAGTCCAGTGTAACCACCGGTTATACCTAGGATGTAGTTTAAGACTTTCATTAGGTTCGTTGTGCAATGACCAAGAATGACCTAATGTCATTACTTGAATCTAACTCACCTTTTCATTATCCTATCCTAACACCTTTGGTATTCATTCATTTCATTATGTGCATCATTTGAGGCTGGCCTCATTCATTCATTGGAAACTTTAACTTTAACCGACATAGATCATGTGAGCATCATGAAATCCAGTGTCTCCCCCACACCGAAAAGAGGTGGAATCACCGGCCAAAGTGATCCAATAACATGCTAGCGTACATGGGAATTTAACCCCGCCAAATCCCTATATTGGCAGTATAGGTTCAAAGACTAGTAAATATAAGGAGACCCATACCAGGCAAGCCGGACAGTCTCATCTCATGAGAGTTACGTGAACCTCCGCCCTTCCCGAAAGAAGGCATCACCGCTCATAGCTAGTCTATCGGTGCTCAGTATAAAGTTCCATTACATTCATCTCATACATCATGGAAGCTGGCTTCTAGTATGAGGACATCATAGCTCATTAGATGATTTCTCATCTTATCATTCGTATTGAGTGTGTTAAGCTCGATACTCTCATTAGAGTGTTCATAGAGACTGGTCTCTTTATTATCTTACACTCTCATAGGTGAGTACTTATTGGTAACATTTACTTAGGCTCCTTTGAGATTGCTCTCATCATTTACATTAGCCTCATATCATGTTGTTACCACATTCATCATCATTAACATCTTTACTTTTCATAGTTATTCACCTCTTATTACGTGAATGTTCATTTCATCATATGCCAATGCACTTGGCCATTTGGTGTATTTACACTCATACTTAACCCTTCTAGGGTTCATCATTTCATTTCATACATCTTAGGTTCACTTACTTTTGAACGTATGTTAGACTTATGTGTCTATACATACAAGCCATGACGCTTCATTCGTAGTTCATTAAGTGACTCATACATTCCTAAGATTTTATAGCACAAGATTTATGTATCTTGTATATATATGCCAAGATCTTGATTTCGATCTAAGTAGATGGCATTATTCTTGAATGATTTGTTCACGTATGACTTATGTATCAAACGGAAGTTTGGGCAAGGAATCCCAAGTCTTGAATCAATTGAATGTCATTTACATTATTAATTGATTTTATTCTAATAGTCATAACATTTTAACTCTAAGTCAAATCACAATGTTTACATTGAAAGGTTACTTGTCTATTTAAAATTTTCCTTGCATCGGCCGATGGGTTGTGGGTTCAAGCCCCCACAACCCCATTTTCGTTTTTCTTTTATTAGTTTCGGTTCATGTGAGGCTTTGGGACCCGAGGTCGAGTCCCCTCAGCCACACTAAATTACCCTTTAATTTCCCTTCCCTTCCATTCGCTTAGGACGAGAGGTTGTGGGTTCGAACCCCCACAACCTCTTTATTTTATTCTCCTTTTGAAAGTTGACTTATTTGAGTTGACTGTGAGGTTGTGGGGTCGAATCCCCACAGCCTCATTTCATTTTTATTTTTACTTCTCTCATCCGCATAGAGGTCGTGGGTTCGATTCCCATGCCTCTCAAAATTTTCCTTTATTTTTCCTTTTCCTTGGTTCCTAACCGAGAGGGTGTGGGTTCGAATCCCACCCCTCTCATTTCTTATTTTTCTTTTTATTCACACTTAGTTCCCAGCCAAGGCAGGTTCGAATCCCCCTCACTACACGAATTTTCTTCTTCTTTATTTATTTTTTTTTTGATTTTTAAAGGGGTGAGGTCTCGGGTTCGACCCTCAAAGACCTCACCAAATCTTCCTTATTTTTCTTGGCATTTAAACATCTTAATTTGGCAGAGATATATCAACAAAATGCTGGAAATTCAAAGTAACTTCTTTACTCATTTTTATCTCCATTTGTTAGTAGATTCATAGGACAATACATAGTTCGTTTGGTACGTTCTTTAATACAATTTTTCACGAATTCTTAACCAAAATGTTTACTCCTCAATTCAGCCACACTTCATGTCACATGAACATCACATTTTACTTCAATTAGTGTACATAAAACAACAACAAATATTAACAAAATCAAGCCCTAGGCCGAGACTCAACATGCCATACACATTTTGTTTTTCTTAATTCGAACACACACATGGTTGTATTTTCATGAATTAACGTACATCCAATACATTAACATTCAGCACAAACATCACATAATCCTAAGTCTACCAGCATTCATACCAACCTACATTCGTTGGGAGCTAATGACAGGGACATGCAATAGGGGAATCAACCTTAGTTTTTGAGCCGAATATACTGAGTCCTAGGGGTCTCTTGGGAAAGGGACCAAGAGTAAGAAAACCCATACCTTTGTTTTCTTGTTAAATGTTCAAAATGCTGCCCAAGAACTCCTCCACAAATCAGTCCACACACCCAAAGTCACACCTCACTCGACTAGCGTAGTAGTTCTGCTTAACGTTACCGGATTTTTCTCTTTGAGTTTCTATCTTTCAAGTTCTTGATGAACTTTTGCCTTTACTTTATTTTCTTTTGCTGATTGTTTTCTCACGTTTTCAGCCAAGAAAAGAGAGTGAAAGAGAGAAAGAAATCGTGCAAAGAGAGTGGGGAAAAGGGAGATAGAATTCTAGTAGAAGTAGGACTTTGTGGTTTGAATTAGTCAACTCAATAATTAATAAAATTAATAAAAATCTGATTTCTTTTTCCTAAATCAGCTAATATTAATTATTTATTAAAAACTAAGTTAACACATTAAAATAAAAGCAAGTTTAATCTTGCTTCTAGTGGGGTTCGAACCCGGGTGACCCCATTTTGCGAAAATGGGTCACTTCGGGTTGCCCCACCCGAATTTCTTTATTTTTTTAACTTAATTAATTAAATAATTAATTACTCAGGGTAATTACAATATTACCCTTGGCCTGGAAAAGACCATTTTACCCTTGGACCCTCAAAACTTAAAATTTCTTCTTTTGAGTCCGGTAAAAACTCTTTCGATTAAATCTTCGTTTTCGTGAGCCTCACATGGTTGGTTCCAACCTTTCCAAGCTCAATTAACTCCCCAAGTTAGTTGGCTTGGTCGTAGTAAGGGTTCTGAGGTCTGGTTCTACGCGTATCAATACGTGTGGACCTTGGTCTAATCGCAAGCATTCTTGAAACACCTAAGTCTTGATCCTATTCATTTTTAGGGTTGTTACATTATCCCCCCCTTAGGAACATTCGTCCCCGAATGACACTACTACTTCATGTTGTAATGCCAGTCAGGTCGTAATAAAAGCACTATACACAGTCAATCAATAGCAACAAAGTACGGGGAGATAAGGAAGCATAGGTTTAAGAGTATAAAGTCTAACCTCAAGAGCTGAACAGGTGAGGGTAGCGGGCCCTCATGTCGGCCTCAGCTTCCCACGTAGCACCCTCAACAAGATGATTTCTCCACAATACTTTCACTGTGGCAATCTCCTTGTTCCTCAGCCGCTTGACCTGTCTGTCTAAGATTTCAACCGGTACCTCCTCATAAGACAAGTCTTCATCAACCCCCAAACCTTCAACAGGTAAGATTGATGCTGGATCACCTAGGCACTTCTTCAACATAGATACATGAAAGACTGGATGGACAGAAGCTAACTCTGCGGGCAATGCCAACTCATAGGCCACCTCACCCACACGCTGTAGGATCTCATATGGCCCAACATATCTCGGACTCAGCTTCCCTTTCCTACCAAATCTCATCACCCCTTTCATAGGTGATATTTTAAGTAAACCTGGTCACCAACATCAAACTCTAAGGGTCGCTTTCTGTTATCAGCATATGACTTCTGCCGACTGTACGCAGTAGCCAACCTGTCCCTAATCATTCTGACCTTCTCTAAGGCCTCATGAATGATCTCCGGCCCCAAAATGGATGACTCTCCAACCTCGAACCACCCAACTGGAGATCTACACCTCCTACCATACAATGCCTCAAACGGTGCCATCCCAATGCTGGAGTGATAGCTATTATTATATGAGAACTCTATCAAAGGCAGATGGTCATCCCAGTTACCTCTGAAGTCAATCACACACGCCCTCAACATATCCTCCAATGTCTGAATGGTGCGCTCTGCCTGCCCATCTGTCTGAGGGTGAAAGGCAGTGCTAAGCTTCACCTGCGTGCCCAAGCTCTTCTGGAAAGATCTCCAGAAATGAGAAGTAAACTGAGCTCCTCTGTCTGAAATAATAGACAAGGGAATCCCATGCCATCTCACAATCTCATCAATGTAGAGCCTCGCATAATCCTCGGCTCTGTAAGTAGACTTTACAGGGATAAAGTGGGCAGACTTAGTCAATCTGTCCACAATAACCCATATAGAGTCATGCTGCCTCCTAGTCCTCGGAAGCCCAACCACGAAGTCCATATTAATGGCCTCCCATTTCCAAGTCGGAACCTCAATAATCTGCGTCAGACCACCAGGCTTAAGATGCTCTGCCTTAACCTGCTGACAATTAGGACACTTGGCCACATATTCTGCAATGTCCTTCTTCATGCCATCCCACCAATAAATCTGCTTGAGATCATGATACATCTTGGTGGAACCTGGATGTATAGAATATCTGGAACCATGGGCCTCTGCAACAATCCTGGTCCGCAAATCACCCACATCTGGCACACACAGCCTGTCCTGATATCTAAGTATGCCATCACCTCCCAAAGCGAAAGACTCATTCATCTTCAGCAGCACTGAGTCCTTCAACTCCATCAACACGGGATCTAGATGCTGACCCTGCTTGACTTCAACTACCAAGGATGATTCAGAACTAGGATGAACTGAAACATCCCCACTAGTGGAGTCAACCAAACGCACACCCAGTCTGGCCAGTCTGTGTACATCTTTACCAGCTCCTTCTTCTCATCCTCAACGTGAGCTGTACTTCCCATGCTCATCCTGCTCAAAGCATCAGCTACAACATTAGCCTTACCTGGATGATAGTGCACATTCATGTCATAATCTTCAACAGCTCCAACCATCTCCGCTGACGTAGATTCAACTCCCTCTGTGTGAACACGTACTGGAGACTTTTATGGTCTGTGAACACATCTACATGCACTCCATACAGATAATGCCTCCACAGCTTCAGTGCAAATACACACAGCTGCCAACTCCAGGTCATGAGTGGGATAATTCTTCTCATGAACCTTGAGTTGTCTAGATGCATAGGCTATCACCTTGCCAACCTGCATAAGAACACAACCCAAACCAACCCTAGATGCATCACAATAAACAGTGTAGTTCTCACCACACTTAGGCAAGGTAAGCACCGGGGCTGAAGTGAGTCTGTCCTTGAGCTCCTGGAAACTCTTCTCACAAGTCTCCGTCCATTCGAACTTGGCTTTCTTCTTAGTCAAAGCTGTCAATGGGCAGCAATGGAAGAAAAGCCCTCCACAAACCTGCGATAGTAACCAGCCAATCCCAAAAAGCTACGGATGTCAGTAGGAGTAAGAGGTTTTGGCCAGTTCTTCACAGCCTCAGTCTTCCTGGGATCCACCTCCACGCCCTGATCGGACACAACATGACCCAGGAAGGTCACTGATCTCAGCCAGAATTCACATTTGCTGAATTTGGCATACAACTGATGCTGTCTAAGTACCTGCAAGGTTAGTCTCAAATGTTGTTCATGCTCTTCCTTGGTCTTAGAGTAGATGAGAATGTCATCAATGAATACTATGACGAAAGAGTCAAGGTATTCACGGAAGACCCTGTTCATGAGGTCCATAAATGCAGCAGGTGCATTCGTGAGACCAAATGACATGACTAAAAACTCATAGTGACCATAGCGGGTACGAAAGGCTGTCTTTGGGATATCTCCATCCCTAACCCTAAGCTGATGATACCCTGAGCGAAGATCAATCTTAGAGAAGAAACTAGACCCTTGGAGTTGGTCAAACAGATCATCTATTCTGGGAGTGGATACTTATTCTTTATAGTGATTTTGTTGAGCTACCGATAATCGATACACATTCTAAGGGTTCCATCCTTCTTCTTTACAAACAACACTGGAGCGCCCCAAGGGGATATGCTCGGTTGAATGAAACCCTTGTCAGTGAGATCTTTTAACTGCAGCTTCAACTCTTTGAGTTCAGCTGGAGCCATTCTGTAAGGAGGAATTGAGATTGGTTTAGTATCGGGTTCTAAATCGATACCAAAGTCAATCTCTCGAAGGGGAGGGACTCCAGGCAAAATCAGTGGAAAATCAGCAATCTAGGAACAGCAATTGCAAAACTACAGGCACTGCAAGTTCTATGGAAGGATGGTCAAAATGATCATAAAATCACTTGAACACTCATCAGATGACCACAATAGAACACCCTTGGGGACATCATGTGTTGTGGCCTTAAGGTTAGAATCAAGAAGGCGTTAGGACAGCACGTCGCGTCTGCTCCCGCCCCGCTGAACTAGGACTCCTCTCAAAATCAGGGGAACGACATCTCAAACCAGACTCTACTATGACAGTCCAAGCTAGCATCACAACTCGCGAAGCCAATCCATGCCAAGAATAAATATCAAAATCATGTCATGGGGTAACTCAACCAAGTTTGCACACATAGTCTTACATGACTCAAAACTATTGGGGCAATTGGCTGCCTATACTCCTAATCAGGTTTATGACCATTCCTCTCCTCCAAACAGGAATATACTGAACACAACTATGGATCATGCAGAACTTCACGAAAACAGTATCCAAAGTTAAGAATCAAGCAGAAGGAATCACAAAAGAAAGCGTAGGCTGACACTGGATCAAGTAAAAGCATAAACAGAAGTGTGCAGGAAATATCTTCCCACAGCATACCTTGTAAACCAACTAGCCATGCAGCGTGGGCAATCTTCATATCCTAAGCTCCTCCCCTGCCCTCAGGCATAGAACCTGTTCCTCTTAAGGAGGCATCGGCAAGGCTGCAGCACCCTGGTCCGGCTTAGGCCTAGGTTCTGCAGCATTACACTCCAGCGAACCTATCGTGTTCTGTGAGACAAATCTCTAGGAACAATAGTGTACACACTACTTACCACAACGAAAGCAGGCATTAGTAAGACAACTGTGACATGCACTCCCTCCACTGTGTAAGTCGTCGGCAACACCACTTAGCACAAAAATCTTCCTATGGAACATAGTCAATCTCGACCCCTCAAATTAGCCTTTTGGTCAGGTAGACCATCCTGCCACAGGCGTGCCTGTGAGCACTCCTTGCGAGGATTGACAACAGTTATCCAGACCCCTAGCTTGCCCCTTAATATGACCAACTGGACCTCTCGCTTACTCCAAAGATTCGATATATACCGGCCCATCCAAATGAGCCTAAGGGACCTCCTGAAGTCTTGACGCCCATAGGCCGTCCCCATCAGACAAAATCACAAAAAACAACACTCTCTCTTCTTGCGGTGATCTAAAAAAAAACAGAATGTACCAATGCTGAGTAAAATGTACCATATAACCCTGAAGTCCATCGATTATGTCATGGAGCATCGAACAGATCAGCACTGCCAATACCTCCATGTCTCCAGTGTTCATGTGAGGAACTTGCATCATCATCTCCTGCTGCTAGAAACCAGAGAGTAAGCGTACCTGGATGATATTCAAACAAGTAAGATATCCTCTTCTCATTCTTGCTATCCTAAAATATTGAGGAACAAAAATACAATAAACCTTGAAGCGTGAACAAACTCAAGGAATACGTCTTCTGACTGGTCATAGAGCCTGTTTAAGGTTGATGAATTCCTCAACCTTGGGCCTCGCCTCATCTGCCGCCTGGGAAGACATCTCTCCAGAAATCCCATTGTCTTGAACAGCTCTCCATGTGACTAGGCACGTCCACCTAAGGACACGGCTATCTTGCCACATCTCTTTCACCCCAAGTTCTGTGCAAACATCCTTAGCTGATAGGAAAGGGCCCAGGGGGGGGACTTCAGGGGGGCCCCCCTTCTCAATATCAGTGGCCCCCATAAGCCACCAGGTCTTATTGCACCTCATCCACATACTCTGGGATCCTCTACAGTCCCTTTGACCGGCTGAAAACGAAGATGGTTCATCCTCGTCAGAAACATCCTCAGCCTGTCAGCCATGGCTAACGTAGAAGCGTCAGGTGGAGGATATCTTCCCTCTCGAGAAGACCTGCGGCCCTTAAACCTGGGCGAGTCATAGGTCTGGGCCATGCATAGGTAATCCGGGCGCTGTGCCCATCTGGGCCAAGAGAAGCCCCTCACCTCCGAGCGATCAGTCACCCAGCCTGGGCTCCTCACCGCTGGCGAGGACCAACACAACAACTCCCCTCTCAGCGAGGCAGGCCGTGGGGTGGAACTCGGTTGCCCCCAGCAGCCATGCTCGCGTGCTTCGTCCTCTGAACCAATAGCCTTCCAGTGTCTCATTCTTACTGGAAGAAAACAGGGATTACCTGTTAGACAACGCTCATAACACCAATTGAACTCAGACATTAGAATAAAATCAAACGGATCCAAGAATTAGTATATGGAATGCGAGAATGTTTTTCCTATACTGCATCATGCAGTAACTCTAAGTAAACAGGATAATAATGGTGCACTTCACTACCGAGCGACAGTAAAGAAACTACTAAATGGGTGCGTTGATGTGAGAGTTAGTGTATTTTCGTAAAATTTGAGTGACCTAGTATCGCTCATGAAATACCAACTTTGTACTAACGACTGGAATGCTAGACCACAGACAAGGAGGGCGACACCCGGCAACGATCTGGTTGGTGAGGGTCCGGGTTGGCGTTTAGAGGGGAGTCACAGACAACGCCACTTTACGTCATTCTTACGTTCATCTAGGTTAGTTTTAGGGAAAAGTTTGAAACTTTCCTTAGTTTCCTTAACATACTTGATTAAAACATTCTTACATATTACATAAATTGTCACACATCAAGCCATTCTAACATTAAAGGATAGCATACAGAAGAAAGTATAATAGTTGATTAGATGTGAATAAAAGTCTTGCGCAAATGGCACCAATACAAGTCTGAATAAAAAGAAAAACCTAGTGGAAACATCTCCACTAGCTCAACCTATAAAACTATACTAGAATGTGAAACAGTAGCATCCTCGAAATGCAGCGAGACCTACCAAACTCCGGATGAATGCTGACGTCCGGATAGCGTCACAAGATCCTGTAGCTCTATCGCCCACCTGTGCCTGCACCTAAAATATGTATAGATGTATAGGGTTAGTACCCACTTGTAATAAGTATGGCGTATATGCAAGCACACACCACAAGACATGACATGAGAAAGAATAGCTCTTCCTAACAACATGATTTTTAGGAAATCGTAAAGTCATGAGACTTGCCAAATTGAGATTAGGAAGGATGTAGAGACTTTTTGCGCAAAATATGGGTTAGGCATAGGTCCCGTCCCAATGTAGGTATACATAAGTCATCATAGTTAGAAATAATAGCTATTGCACAAAACAGCATACAACAATCTTCATATAGCACATTATATCATAGCACATAACATATAACACAAAGCTTCTTCGTAATCATTCATTCTATATGCATGAGACGCTTAGGAATCATGACTTGACATTAAACTTTCCCAAAATGAGCTCAACATATGGGACCTCAACTAGGGAGTCTTCATTAGCAAACACCAGAGTCTGCTTCATATCATTCATACGTAATCATTTCATTTCATTCATAGGCCAGTGTGAACACAAGTTATACCAAGGGTGTAGTTTAAGACTTTCATCGGTTTGCGAGTTGCAATGATCGAAGGAATAACCTAATGTCTTACCTGATGCTAGCTCACCTCTTATTAACCTATATCTACACCTTCAAAGGGGTAAGTGCATCTTCATTATCTTGTATGTATTCATTATAAGGTGGCCATCAGCATTCATATATATGGGAACTTTACTTAATCGACAATAGATCATGTGAAAGCGATCATGACAAGTCACAGTGTCTCCCCCACACCGAAAGAGTGAGATACAACTGCCAAAAGATGAACCTCCAAAATAAAAACATGCTAGACGTACATGAAGCGAACTTGAACCCAGCCGAGGATCGTATAATTTGCCGAATACGCGTTCAAAGAACCTAGTAGCGAATGTATGGAGACCTCATGACCGCGGCAAAGCCAGACCCGTACTACATAGCTCATGATTAGAAAAGGAAGAATTACAGATGAAAACCTTGCGTCCCCTTCCCAGAAGAAGGCAATCACGCTCATAGCTTAGCCTGAGGTTCGGGCTTCAGCTATAAAGTTACCATTTCCACGTTCATGACCTCCAAGTACCGTCTACCGGAAGTGTACTGTCTACGGTCCTGAAGAGAACAGGTAGAGCATAACAATAATTAAAGATGAAAGTATATCTCATCTCATCATTAGTATTAAGTGTATTAAGCTCAATACTTTCATTAGAGTATTCATAGATACTGGTCTCTTTATTATCTAACACTCTCATTGTTGAGTACATATTGGTAAGATTTATTTAGGCTCATTTGAGATTGCTCTCATCATATTCATTAGCCTCATATCATGTTGTCACCACATTCTTCATTATTGGCACCTTTGCTTTTCATAGTTACTCACCTCTTATTACGTGAATGTTCATTTCATCATATGCCAATGCACTTGGCCTTTTAGTGTATCTTACACTCATATTTAACCCTTCTAGGGTTCGTCATTTCATTACATAAATCTTAGGTTCACTTACTTTTGAACGTATGTAAGACTTATGTGTCTATACATACAAGCCATGGGGCTTCATTCATAATTCGTTAAGTGATTCCTACTTTCCTAAGATCATGTAGTACAAGACTTATGTATCTTGTATATATGCCAAGATCTTAATTTTTTATCTAAGTAGATGGCATTATTCTTGGATATTTTACTCACGTATGACTTATGCATCAATACGAAATTTTTGGGCAAGGGAACCCAAATCTTGAATCACTTGGATATCATTTATATTTTTCATTAATTTTATTTCTAATATTCATAACATTAGACTCTAAATTAAATCTCAACATTTATATTGAAGGATTAATTTTCTATTTTAATTTGACTCTTAATTAACCGAAGGATTGGGGTTTCGAGCCCCCACAACCTCCTTGATTTTTTTTTGAGTTAAATTTGATGCAATAGGGAGGTTGTGGGTTCGAACCCCCACAGCCCCCTTATTTTTGTATTTAATTTCGCTGAGGAGGCTGTGAGGTGGTGGGTTCGAACCCCCACAGCCCCTCTATTTTTATTTCAATTAAATGGGGCGAGTGGCAGTGAGGTTGTGGGATCGAATCCCCACAGCCTCACTTTATTTCCTTTTATTTTTCGCTTCTCTCTTCAGCTCTGAGGTCGTGGGTTCGATTCCCACGCCTCGCATGTTTTTTTTTATAATTATTCTCTCTTCCTTCGCACGTACCTGGAGGTCGTGGGTTTGAATCCCACGCCTGTCATTGACTTGTTTAATAAATTTTCTCCTTCTCCTCCCCATAGGTCGTGGGTTCGATTCCCCCAGCCCCCCTTTGTTATTTTTCTTTTCTTTTCCTTTTCTTTTCTCGCGAAATCCACTGTGGCCAGGTTCGAATCCCCTTGTCCCCATTTTCTTTTTCCCCTCTTTCGCGAATACCAGTAGCCAAGGATCGAATCCCCCCAGCCCCATTTTCCGCTTTTTTTCCTTCTTTCTTTGTCCAAAACCAGTAGCTAAGGGGTTCGATTCCCCTTAGCTTCTTCACGTTTTTCCCCTTTTTTTTCAGCTTCTTTCACAGGTGAGGTCTTGGGTTCAATTACCATTGACCTCAATTATTTTATTTTACTTTTAAAAACCCAGAATTTGACCCTCTTGAAGGGTACAAAATCTGGAAATATTAGTCCTCTTTCAACTCATTTTTTTTAGGTGCATTCTTCATAAGTTTAGTTAGCTAAGAGAAGGTTATTCAATCCAATATATCTCATTATAATGAACATCACATTGCACACACATTACACACATAAAATACACAAAAAAAACATAAACTTTCGACCCCAAAACAGTGGCTACAGCCACTGCCCACGATGCACACACAACATCAACTTTTGGTCGCATTTTGAATATCATTTTCGTAACTTCCCCCACATAAACATGTTCGCATTTAATATAAACACGTAAATCATGCTTAAATCTAGCAGCACAACATACCCATCCTACGAATTCGTTTGGGAGCTAAGGACAAGGAAATACGAAGGGAAACAACCTTAGTTTCAAGAGTTTGAGAAACGTTCGAAGGAAAGTACTCTTGGAGAAAGAATTCCAGGAGAGAAACCCATACCTTTTGACGTTGTTCAAGCTTGAAGTTGCTGCCCGGAAACTCCTCTTACCACGCCCAATTTCACCTAAAGTTCCACCACCAACTCGATGGAAATCTCTCTTGCCTTAACGCTTTTGATTTTCCTTGCTTTTTCTTAAAACTTTTTGTGTGTTTTTCTTTCAAGTGTGAAGAACAATTGTTATTGAATTGTTCTTGAGCTTTTTAGGTATTCAGAGCGTGAGAGAATGAGAGTTGAGATCGTGAGAGAGAGTTGAGAAACGTGAGGAAGAGAGTTATTAGGATTTAGGAGACTAAATTCAAGACTTAGTCAAAATAGGATTTAATTAACTTAATACAAATCTGATTTATTTTAATTAATACGTGAAAGGACCATTTTACCCTTAATGAATAGATTTTAATTGATGATTAAATCATCACTTTCTTGCTCCTTGTGGGGCTCGAACCCGAGTGGAAACCCATTTGCGAAATGGGTCACTCCGGGTCGCCCCAAATTCGAAAAGCTATTTTAATTAAATTAATTCATAATTTTATTAATTCCTCAGGGTAATTACAATATTACCCTTGGCCTGGAAATGACCATTTTGCCCCTGGACCCTCAAAACTTAAAATTTCTTCTTTTAATTCCGGTAAAGACTCCTTCGATTAAATCTTAGTTTTCGAGAGCCTTACTTGGTTGGTTCCAACCTTTCCAAGCCCAACTAACTCCCCAAGTCAGTTGACTTGGTCGTAGTAAAGGTTCTAAGGTCTGGTTGTACGCGTATCAATCCGTGTGAACCTTGGTTTAATCGCAAGCATTCTTGACACCCTTAGTCTTGATCCTATTCATTTTAAGGGTTGTTACAGAAATAAATAACAAAAATAAAAGAGGCTGTGGGGGTTTGATCCCACAACCTCTTGGTTTGGGCGAAAAGGGGCAATGTGATGTTAATGAAAAAATAAAAAGGGGTTGTGGGGGTTCGAACCCACAACCCTTCGGCCAAGTTAAGAGGAAAACCAAGTAGAAAGCTAAAGATACAATGTTAATGTTGGTGTTCAATTTAGAATCCCAATATCATGGAGATTAAAAATAAAATCAATGAAAATGTAAATGTTATCCAAGTGATTCGAACTTGGGTTTCCTTGCCCAAACTTCCGTATTGATACATAAGTCATACGTGAACAAAATATCCAAGAATAATGCCACCTACTTAGATCGAAATCAAGATCTTGGCATATATACAAGATACATAAGTCTTGTACTACATAATCTTAGGAATGTATGAATCACTTAACGAATTATGAATGAAGCCTCATGGCTTGTGTGTATAGACTCATAAGTCTAGCATACGTTTTAAAGAAGTGAACCTAAGATGTATGTAATGAAAGGATGTAACCCTAGAAAGGTTAAGTATGAGTGTAAAACACACTAAATGGCCTAGTGCATTGGCATACGATGAAATGATTATTATGTAATGAAATGACGAAACCCTAGAAGGGTTAAGAAAGAGTGTGAAACACACAAATGGCCAAGTATATTAGCATATGATGAAATAAACATTCACGTAAAATGGGGTGAGTAATTATGAAGAGCAAATGTGCTAATGTTAATGAATGTGGTGACAACATGATATGAGGCTAATGTAAAAGATGAGAACAATCTCAAATGAGCCTAAGTATATGTTACCAAAACATACTCACCTATGAGAGTGTAAAGTTAATGAAGAGACCAGTCTCTATGAACACACTAATGAAAGTATTGAGATTAACACACTTAATACTAATGATGAGATGAGAAATCATCTATTGAGCTATGATGTCCTCATACTAGAAGCCAGCTTCCATGACGTATGAGTTGAATGTAATGGAACTTTATATTGAGCACCGATAGACTAGCTATGAGCGGTGATGCCTTCTTTAGAGAAGGGCGGAGGTTCACGTAACTCTCATGAGATGAGACTGTCCGGCTTACCGAATATGGGTCTTCTTATATATCCTGGTCTTCGAACCTATACTGCCAATATAGGGATCTGGCGGGGTTAAATTCCCATGTACGCTAGCATGTTTTGGGTCACCTTGGCCGGTGATTCCACCTCTTTTCGGTGTGGGGGAGACACTGGATTTCATGATGCTCACATGATCTATGTCGGTTAAAGTTAAAGTTCCCAATGAATGAATGAGGCCAGCCTCAAATGAAGCACATAATGAAATGAATGATACCAAAGATGTTAGGATATGATGATCAAGAGGTGAGCTAGACTCAGGTAATGACACTAGGTTATTCTTGATCATTGCACAGCAAACCTGATGAAAGTCTTAAACTACACCCTAGGTATAGCTGGTGTTCACACTGGCCTATGAACGAAATGAAATGAAGTACGTATGAATGAATGAAGCAGACTCTGTGTTTGCTAATGAAGACTCCCTAGTTGAGGTCCCATATGTTGAGCCCTCATTTTGGAAAGTCTTAATGTCAAGTCCATGATTCCAAAGTCTCATGGCATATGAATGAATGATATGAAAGAAGCTATGTGCTATATGTTATGTGCTATGATATGTGATATGTGTAAGATGTTATGTGTTGTGTGCAGTATGATATTTATGATGATGCATGTTACTCTCATGGCATGACTTTCCTAATCCAAATTTGGGAAGCTCATTGACTTTTCTAATCCAAATTTGGAAAGCTCACTGACTTTCCTAATCCAAATTTAGAAGGTTCACTAATTTCCTAATCTCAATTTGGCAAGTCCACTGACTTGACTTTCCATAATCATGTTGTTAGGAAAGAGCTATCTTTTCTCATGCATGTCCTTGGTGTGTGCTTGAATATACACATACTTAGTACAAGTGTGTACTAACCCTATACAACTCTACAATTTTAGGTGCAGGCACAGGTGGACGCTAGAGCTACAGGTTGACGCTGAAGTTATCCGGACGTCGAGCATTCATCCAGACTTGGTAGGCCCTCATGCTTTCTAGGATGCTGCCATTTATATTCTAGCTTAGTTTTAGAGTTGAGCTAGTGGAGCATGCTCCACTAGTGTTTCTTTCCTGTTTTATTCAGACATTGTATTGGTGCCATTTTGGCAAGTACATCTTTATTTCTATATTATACTATTTCTTTCATTTGATGATTCTTAATATTAGATGGTTGATGGTGAACAATTATGTAATGATGAGAATGTTTAATAAGTATGTTAAGAAACAAAAAGTTTCAAATTTTCCTCTAAAATTAACCTAGATGAAGTAAGAATGACGTAAGTAGGCTTGTCTGCGACCTCTGAGAGGTCAACGACGCCGGTCTCGTCTGGGGTCTAGATTCCAGTCGTGACATGACGCAAGGAATCAACCAACAACTCCAGAAAACCCATTGAAGGATCAAGTCATGTATTCCTAGTTCAGGCTTCTTACCAAGTACATGTTCATGCCATGACTACCTGGGTAAATCAGTAGTCTGTAGTCCCAAGTCTACCACAAACTAACACTACTACAATAAGAATCCAAGACTTCACTCGAATAAACCCTGTAGAGTTTCATGGTTCTAAGTTGAAAATAGATCCACAAGAGTTTCTCGAGAACATCGAAAAGGTAACAAAAATTATGGGTATCACTCAAATCGAGAGTGAAGATTTGGCTGCCTATTAATTGAAGGGAGCGACCTACACTTGGTACCAGTAGTGGAAGGAATCTTATGGCATTAATGCATGTCCAGATTCTCTTTATGAATCCTTCTCACTCTCTAAACTAGTTGGTGACCCAATTATAGCTAGACGGGTAAATAGAAATTGCCCTATCACAATCTCTTAGAAATTAACCTCAATACGTTTTGTAGAGTTAGAAATGGTATATTTCCATATCATTCTAGGTATAGATTGATTACATTCCTGTTATGTCTCAGTCAATTGTAGAACTAAGATCGTTCAATTTCAGTTTCCAATGATCCAGCCTTAGAAAGGAAGGGTAGTAGCTCAGTGCCTATAATTCGAATTATCTCTTACCTTAAGGCCAAAAAGATGATCTCTAGAGAGTAGTGCAGAACATGTTTAGGATGAAAGTAATTAATGAATTAACAAAGATGTTCATCGACTTGCTCGCTTAGAAATTAGTCTTACGACACATTAGATGGTGGTGTGATAGTCCATAATAGATCAGAACCTTCATTGGTAGTGGAGGTTAAGGAAAAATAAGACAGTGATACTATATTATTTTAGTTGGAAGGTGCATTTCATCATGAGAAATTAGAGGTTTTCTCCCAAGGAGGATATGGTCGCTTATGTGTTCCTAAGGTGGATAAGTATGTAAACAAGCCTTGATTGGGCCAAATTCAGTTTATGAAACTATGGGGAAAATTTTAGCTCATCAGAAATAGACTTAAGACAGAAGTCTTATATAGATGTTGGGTGAAAGGAACTTAGAGTTTGAGATAGATGATTGGGCTTTCCTAAAAGTATCACTTATCAAGGGGGTGATAAGATTTGACAATCTTTGAGGAGTCAGTCCGTACAGGGAGCTACTTAGGAAGCAAAAGCAGCCATGACGGCCAAGTATCTTTATCTCTTTCCTTTTGATTCCATTTCAGCTTGAGATGATACTTTCCTCTCAGTCTCTTAGCTTATTCTTGTTTAAATTTAGTCTTAGTACCTTGTTCCTTCTGGTCTTCTTGTATTTTCAACTTATTTGCATGATCTTGGAACTAATTTCAGTCAGATATCAATTTATAGTACTTAGTGGTAGGGATTGCAGATTCTTCCCCCCATACTCAACTAGTTTACGCTTCATTTGAGGACGAATGTTCCCAGGATTCATTCGAGGATACATGTTCCCAAGGGGGATATAATGTAACACCTCAAATCAAAAAATGAAAATAATAATCCTAGTTCTCAGAAAACTTGTGCCTGTACCGATGAAACCATACATGGATCGTACATGGGACCACGGACCGTAGGTGGAGTTCTACTATTAAGGTCTAAATATCTATAGTCACTGAGGCCACCCACAATTGATCAGTACGGTCCGTGGTTGGACCTACGGACCGTAGGTTTGACTATAGTTGAGGGTTAGCAGCTAGTTAGAGGGAAATTGATGTTGGTTCAACTTCAAATGGTCATAACCCTTATCATTAAAGGAATTAGGTGGATCATTACCTATATTTAATCTTCTTTCCAAATCCACCGAGTTTGCTAAAATCTCATCTCCGAGTAAAAAGTTATGCTCGTTTTAGTGAAGCCCTATCGGGCAGACTTGATTGACCGACGACCCAACCTACGGTTGGTAGGTTGACCTACGACCAATAGATCCTTTCGTGGGTGGCCTTCGTCAGATTTTAAGTTAGTATAACTTAGGTATTTTTCTATGAGTTGGGCACTTAAACTTTGTCATTTTATGCCTAAACTACATTGTTTTACTCAGTTTAACCCTAGTAACATAGTCAGACATACTCAGAACCTTTACTAACCTAAATTCATCCAAACTTAGATAAAAGAAGAGGAAAAGTTGACCAAAACTCCCAAGAACAAGAAGCAATGTTCTACAAAGTTTCAGCCTCAAAATCAAAGGATTTCTACGTAGATTTTGTCACCAAGTATGTGGGATTTCACTCGTGGATTCCTTTCTTCCACTAGGTCCCTAGAATTCAGTCAGATTCTTGATTGTCTATATCATGTTAAGACCTAGGTTCTCAAACCTTGCATAATTGTTATGAATTAGTTTCTATTGTATCTTTAATCATATTATCATGGTTTCGTAACATCATTGATTAGTTCTTGTATGAAATCCAAAACCCTACTTGTGTAGATTTTTTTAGTTCATGAATTACAATTTCCAGGTCAGTTTAAATAGATATACATGCTCCAGTTACGAATACGAATGTTTCATTGTCAGTTATAAAGGTTTCATTCTTAGATTTGCATGTCTGACATTGAGCTATCCAATATTTTAGAGATGTTGGTTACACATTCCACTTTGGAGTAGGCTTAGACCGAATTTTATTAGGGTTCAGTAGACCCTCATAGTCCCAGAACTATGTGCCCCCGGAGGTTTATCAGTCCCTTCTGTTGGGCATCAACTTTAATGATCATGACATTCATTCTTTTATAGCCCTTGTAAGGTATATTGGGTCTTATCGGTGGGGCATATACATCAAACTGTCATGCCTTTATACCCCAAACAAGTATATTAGGTCCTCTCAATGGTATGTATATATAGGACTCCACGTTTAGCTTACGTTGTTTTCTATCGGTTAATAGTAGATCCCACAATCAGACTCAATTGCACTTGACCGGGTTTACAGTTATAATTCAACATTCAGTCTCAGTATGTCATGTTTAGAATTGGTACTTGGTCATTGCATCTAGTTTAGTCTTCAGTATATTCAAGCATTTACATTCAATTCAGATTATGTTATTGCTCAGTATGTTTAGTTCAATTATGTAATTTTTCAGCTATACTCTATATCTTGTATGCTCAGTACTTGAGAACATTCCAAGTACTGGAACATACTCTGCCTTACATCCTTTTGATAATGTAGGTTCATGTACTCATCATCCAGATTATGCATGGATCGGTTCCCGATCTCAAGTTCAGCAGCTTCATAGGTGAGTCCTCATACTTAGAGGACAATAGACATGCTGTACACTTTAGTCTTTTTAATCAGTTTTCAGTTTTGCTAGAGTCAGGTGAGAGGCATGTCCCAAAAACATTAGTCAGTTAGAGGCTTTTTCAGACATAGTACTAGATTTAGTTTGAGTTTTGAGTTTGATCTTCTAGTTGTTATTAAGCTCATAGTCTTTTATATATTCAGGTTAGTATTGGGTATTCCCCACTTTAAGTTAATTATCGTTTTAAGCTTCCACATAGTATATTTTATTCAGTAATCTTTTAGCAGTCTTATGACATGCCATCTTAGGTTTAACTTAAGGTGATTCCTAATCCTAGGTCCCGTGTTTACATTAAGGTAGTAGCCTCGAGGCGAATCTGTCTTTCTTTCTCATTTATCCTTATTGGAGAGACTTATAGGGCCAACTAGATGAATCTAACATTTTTTATTTTCCATCAAATTTGGACTTAGTTATCAAATAACAAGAATAGTCCAAAGGCCTAGAGGCATTAAAGTGGTTGGAAAATCCAAGAAAGTGATTTTTATGTTATTTCAGGGGATTTTTGTACACCTATGTGATAGATAATATATCTTTTTCTGGAATGAGTACTACTCTGCACTTTAGCAACATGAGAGTGTTAGTGTTAAGACACTTATCTTCTTGTACCAAGAAAGATATATTAATTAACACAATAAATAGATCCAGTTAACAAAATAGGGCCAAAGAACAGCTCCAAGCAACTTCAAAGATTTAGATTTGTCTCGAAAAAAGCAACATTGAGAGTTTCTAAAGATAAAACCTCCAAGGTTCTAACAACTCAAAGATCCTTAAAGGTCTTAAAAGTTCTTGGAGAAGATGCTTGGGTGTAATACTTAAATCTTTCTGAGCTCTAGCAAGTTTCAGCAAGAGTGTTATAGTTCTGGTAGCATAAGACAATGAACATGATAAAATACATTGTATAATATTGTACTGTTCAAAATACCAGTAGGATAACACCAAAGACGTGAGTCGAGTCACAAGTTATTATGGATTGATTCTTTCTGGACAATTTAAAATGAGTAACTTTATAAGGAATTTTAAGGAATGTGTTCAAAATGATGGTTAGAACTAATATATGACTCCATATTATCCAATTGGCTAGATATGCTCCCTATTTATTATCTAACGAAGTCTTTTGAAAGTTTAAAAATTGTTGAACGGATGGTTATACTGTTATACTGCAGTAACCTCACACACAAATGCTTTACCTACTTTGAGGTTGTTAATATTTCTAAACACATTTTGAAAAACATGAAAAGTTATTAGAAGAGCAATCATGGATTCATGCTAGGTTGAAACTGGAAAAAAAGAAAAAGGAAATATCAGGCTTTAAAAATAATTGATGTTATACCATGATGAGTGTTCAACATATACAAAAGGACACGATAGAGAACATATCTAGTCTAATTTAGAAATGTTATTGGCAGTGACATAATTTTGTGATGTATTTTTGTGAAATTTTCAAGACCTACTAATACGATTAATAGATTTTTCTATTGACTTGGTGTGTGACGTGCAATCCTTTTGATGCCCCTATATTGTATGACACCATGGGACTTCATAATAAATAAGCAAATAATTGTAGGTCATATAAGATAAGGGTTCATCAGATTGAAGGTATCACTATGGTATGCTTCAATTACATACTTTTGAAAAAAGTGACCAAATAATAAATTGTTGTTGTCTCGAATATATGTCATACCTGATTGGTTAAAACGAGTCATCCTCCTGTCGAAAAAAAATCAATCATCAGTTTGGGTTATTATAAACTTACAATCAAAGAAAGATAATATTTCTAAGACCGCCTCCAAATTTGAATGCAAATATTATGAGTTCCCTCTGATATCTATTAGACTACTCAATGTTCAATGTGCATTCATGGACTTAATAAATAGGATGTTCAATAAATTCAATAAAGACTGTTTTTAGTGTTTGCAAATTATATTTTTGTATGTTCTCATAGTCAAGAAGAACATAAATATGAGGAGGAATTGGTTACAAACACCATGAGACATCGACACTATGTAAGTGCTAACTACAATTTTTTGCTAGATTCAATAGTATTGCTCGAGTATGATCTATCTAGTGATGGGATCTTGGTGATACCTAAGTTGGAAAAAGTAGTTCATAAA